>CABHPQ010163525.1:0-45532 GCA_902168405.1 Peromyscus aztecus | reverse complement strand
GATATATATATATATATATATATATATATATATATATATCACTTTTTCCCAAATGGACTGATATTCTCACCATGTATAAACAACATGTAAGTAGTGGTATAAGCTCTGTATTTGATTATACTATAAAGCATAATAAATGTCTACTTGAGTACAAAAATCTCTGTGAAAAATTTTAAGTGCATCAAATATGGTAGAATGGTAGCTGGAGAGAAGGCCTAGGACAGCTGGGTGTGGAGGACAACAAGAAGGCAGTACTGGAGAGGGTTTGGCTTCGGTTCACTCTTGGCTGTAAATTATACTTGTTGGTGCATTAAAATAACATTTTCTCTCCTTGTTTTCCATTTTTACTTGCATCTGAAATGAAATAGCATGAGCACTCCACACACTGTTATTTTCTGGTACTTCTGCAGAAGGGAGGTGGCCCTAGCAATGCTAGGATTTTAACTCTTTAAATATGACTTGGGTTCACTGTCAGTCTCAAAGGTTAAATTTTCTTCAGTAGGAAATTACTATGTTTTTAAATTTTTCATTGTGTGTTTCATGTAAGGCATAGGGTTCATTTATCACTATAATAGTCTCTCCTGTTATTTTTTAATGAATCAATTTGTTACAGACTATTTGGTTGTTGTTGTTGTTTGGTTGGTTGGTTGGGTTTCTTTTTGTTGTTGTTGTTTTTCTGAGACAGGATTTCTCTGTGCAGCCCTGGCTGTCCTAGAACTCACTCTGTTTACCAGACTGGTCTCTAACTCACAGAGATCCACTTGCCTCTGCCTCCCGAGTGCTGGGATTAAAGGTGTGCACCATCACCACCAAGTTAATTACAGATCTTTTTTGAAAGCACTGAACAATGCTTTCTAGAATATCCTTTAATCACTGAACGTTAAGGCTTCAGTGATGATTTTTCTCCACTTAATCAGAAATATATGTCCTTGACTATAATTTTAAAGACCTTCCTGGTCTACAGGGAGTGTCATGATTATTTTCATCATTAGTTCATTATTGAAAACTTCAGTCATTTAAGTGGATAAAATTCAGAACTGAGCTCAGAATTGTCTTCTTAAAACCAACTTCCTGTCAGTCTCCAACATCAGCACCAACAACAGCTCCACAAACCAAACCAAACCAACAAAACAAAAACAACAAAAACCTTGCATTCATTTTGTTCTGTCTTTTTCTCTCACATCTCACATCCACTCTATTGCCAAATCAAATCCATCCTATCACCAAACCAAGTTTGTCCTTTTATGGAAAATGAATCCAGAATGAAATTCTGTCTCACCAACCCTGAACTACCTCCTTATTACCAACTCCCAACACTGCTCACATGACCTGATAGGGTGGCTTCCCACCAGTTCTCATTTTCCCCGCTCCCACTCTTGCCCTCCTGAAGTCTGTCTAATCACAACTTGGAGGTGAATCTTGCATTTGTCAGTTCTGACCCCTATCATAGCTCAGCTTTACTCTGAGTACAAGATGATACGGGCACCATGGCCTTCACCCACCCACCAACTGGATGTTAGTACTTCCTTAGTCTCTCCCTTGATTCTGTGGCTTGCTCAACTCACTCAAACATTTGCTCCATAGAACTCTGCTACTACTTCTGGTACACAACAGACAAACTCCTTCCGGAGCTTCATCTGACCTCTGGTTTTCCTGGGAAGGGCACCATCACCATCACCAGTGCTGGGCTTAGATCTGTGAAGTGGATTTTCTCACTGCTGACTTTGCTCAGATAGTCTTTCCAATGAAATTTGCACTGAAGTCTCAGGACTCAAGTGACAATATGTGAGGACAGTGTAGGACAAAAGCAAGAAGGCATTTGTCAGCCTAGGGTCGTTTAAATCCCATTTGACAAACAAACAAACAAAAAAACAAAAAAACAAAAAAACAAAACAAGTGTGGTCTTGGTGTTATGGATACTTGATGTTTGTGACAGCAATACTGAATAGTGGCCAGTGTTTATTACAGACTATGGAACAGGCACTATTTCAACTGCATTGCATGTGTTATTAAAAAATTACAAAATACATGCTATTCTTAGCTCCATTTCCAGGTGATATTTGTGAGACTTCCAGAGAACCCGAACTAGCGCCTCTGTTTCTCTCTTCCTAAAACTTATGTAAAGTAACCAACTGGCAGCCCTACAGTTTGCCACAGACCCTCATGACTCACAAGGATGTGGTGACTGAGTACAGAGGACTCAAAAATTAAAGGGAAAACTCTCTCAGAGTGACTGGTTTATACATTATTATAAAACATTGCTTTGTTCCCTGGTTCCGGGCTCTCTAACAGTTTCATGAGTGACCCAGATCCTGCTTAAAACCAATTACACTTAATGTAGCTTGGAAAGTTCTCAGCTTCCTTTCCAACTCACCTCCCTGCAGGAGGGCACAGGACAGAAAGTGTGCAAGGCTCCCTTTGAAGACAGATCCACAAGGTGTAAAAATGGGAAAACTCTACAGGGACGGCACGTATCCCCATTTTTAGTCACCCTGATCAGGAAATTCAAATAAAACTCTTTTGTATCATTTTATTTTCATTACTGGGCATTTTCAAATTCAAAGAATTCAAAGACATGACAAGGACAACCTTTTAGGAAATACTATAATTCCATAATAAATATTATAAAAGCAGTTACATGCATTTCTAACATTTTCCTCTTCCCACAGCCTTCATGCAGCTTACAATTTCTCTTGGTCTATTCTTCAAGTGATCATTTGAGTAGAATTTGCTTCACGATGTAGTGAAGGTGTTGGGGACTGAGAGATGACATGGAGAAGAGGAGGGAGAAAATCCTTGTGATCAAATGATAGCATCATTTACTTTAAACCTGGCATTGGAGTTTATAATTTACCTCTTCTTATTGGTGTTATTCTCACCACTCGACAGGTTGGGAAATTTAAGCAAAGTAATTAGTTCCTGATGGCAGTGACTTCTTTCATTACAGTCTCAGCTGGTCCTTTCATGTTCTTAAAGGCCAGTGCACTTATGCCCTGCAGAAATCCATCTGTACTAGAACTGGTGACAAATCTCAACGGCCAAGACATTTAGTGTCAGTGGGCAATTTGCCCACTAAGCAAACACACGGCCCTTTGGAGACCATCTCTCCTATTTACCGTGTAAGCCACTGAGAAATCTTCAATTTGATTTTAGATAAGAAAACAGTATTTTTCATGCAAATCTAATAAGTTCCAAGTACTCCAATCAGGGAATCCAGTGACTCACTCACCAAATTATTGGCTGCTCTAAAAGCAAATGTCTCCCACTGTAACACAGCATTGAGGAAAATAACCCTGATACATTGGTTTTAATTGTGTTTATTTACACATATATTTATTTTGTTGTGCTGAGGATGGAACACAGGGCCTGTGCACACTAAACAAGCACCTTGTGCCTAAGTGGGGAAGCAATGCAATGACTCAGAAAGGACAATTTGCTGGAGCTGCTTCTTTCTTTCCAGCGTGTGGGGCCATGCAATGAAATTTAGGTTGTCTGGTTTAACGGCAAGCACCTTCATCCACTGAGCCAGCCCACTAGCCTCTGAGCTATGATTCTACTGTGAGATAGTCATACTGCATTCCGCAGCAGCAGGACTCGCTGAATTCCACTGAGTCAGCACAGAGGTTCTGAACCCCAGAGCTTGCCAAAGGAAACACTCTACAAGGAAGGAAAGTTTTCCCTCTGCTCCCAGGCAGCACTTTCGATTGCTCTCACATGTGGCTATTAAATAGGACTGATAATTTATCAACAAAAAATCCAAAGATAGCCTCACAGTTTGGAGCTAATGACCTTCTTTGGCCATTCAGACTCTATTAGCTGGACTAGGAATGATGGACTCAATGGAAAGACAAGAAGAAAGTCACTGGTCAAAGGAAACTGAGGAGTCAGTGGGAAGCCATGGACATGTTGGTGACTTGACCTTCCTGAGAACATGCCTGGATTGTTTCGGGTTTTCTAGGGGGATAAGAGAATTTGGGGGTGAGGGATATGAAATGATCGCCAGACTAGTGAAGCAGTTAGGCTGCACGCCAGCACACACAGACATGACCATGCTCTCATTTAAACTGAGCTCAGAGACCATGAGACAAAGGGCTAGCACAGGAAGGTAAGAACTCTGATCCCATACTAGGACAGTGTTTGGTGACCCTACACCAAGCAAATGTGAGGGGAGAGTAATGGTTGAAGTGACGGATGGAGCTAATATGAGATTGAAATGCTACCTGGCTAAGGTGGAGAAGCTGCAGTGCCTGCCTGAAGCTTCTGTATTCCTGTGTGCATGGTTCTGCTCACTGTGGAGAGGAGGCCTTAGGTGGGGCAGGAGGAGCAATATGTGAAGGTCTAAGAAGAAAAACACATCATCAGATAAGAATTTCAGGAAGAGAGAGTTGCAAATGATGCTGAGATTCCTACATCAGGCTGCATTTAAAATAACTGCTAATGTTTCATTTTATCAAGAAAGGGACAGAGCTAACAGGAGGAGCTCTCAAAAGGAGAGTAAAGTTCACTTTGTCATGGTTAAAACACGCAGTAATCGTGAAATGTGCATGTTCTGTGTATCCAAGCTTAGAAGAATTTGCCATGACCTCAACCCTTGATAAAGCATTAGAGGTAAGTAAAGAATGCTGAGAGCAGGAGAAATAGTCTTCCTAGGAAAGAGCACCCCAGTTGGTTGTCTAATATCAAGTGGTCCTACCTGACAACAGGCATGCAAAGAACATTATTCAGACCACGCAGGTTTACTTATGTATGTATGTATGTAATATATATATATATATATATATATATATTAACAATACTTAAAGAAAAGGAGGTGATAAATTTGAAAGAAAGCAGGGGTAAGGAACATGGAAGTGTTTGGAGGATGAAAAGGAAGGGGTTAAAGATATAATTACATTACAATCTAAAAAAATCAAAACACTATAGAAGAAAGAGATAGCGGACAATTTGAAAGCCTTTCCTTGAACAGTTTGTATGACTTGCAGAAGTTGAGATCTACACAGTCCAGTGGTGTAGCTATAAGTGTTCTGGGACTCTGAAAGCCTCCACGGGGAAATGGGAGAAGAATAGTTTGATATGTGAGTTGAAAGTGAATGTCCATTTGATAAAGTCCCACACACCAACCTACTCAAGTGCGTGCTAAAGAATATGCTATGGTAGAAGCTCATACGTAAAAGTAGACAGTGCATCTTCTATTTTCCTATAAAATTCTGCTGTGAAGGAGGATTTTCTAAGCTACATAAGTATACTGAGCCATGGATTTAACTCGCTGTTAGTAAATGGTCTGTGAAGAAATTGGCTCATAGTCAACCCGAATAAAGTTGTCGTCATGACATGTTTCCTATGAGTCTCCCAAAGTGCCTTGGAGGGCTAGTGAAGACCGAGAAGTCATTTAAAAACAAAGCTTGCCTTTCTTTTCTTTACAATGTAGGAGCTTCAAATATATGTCACCATCAAATTCCTTTCCTTAAATATATACCAATAACAACCGTGATAACTAGTAATACAAAAATCACCGTTGGCACAGAGATGATATAAATGCAACAGAGACCAGAAACATGGTGATAATGATGAACATGACTCTGGTAAGTAGGAGAACATCTAATACAAAATGTTCAAGTTGAATGCAATTCTTTTCAGGCTAATCATTCCTGAAAACTATCTTCACAGGTAAATTAGGTCTCAGATTTCTTAAGCAGGTACGTGTTTGTGTACAGAGAGTAACTTCATGCAATTCCCATTTTAAAAGAGGAAAGACTTCAGGCCTTTCTGTAAAAATTGAGTAGCTACTGAATGTACTCTAGGCGTGTGCTGTCCCGTCAGTGTCTGAGAACTCTAAACCAATTTACGATATGACGGATTCCACATCTTTTGAACAATGCAAAGGAAGGAAGTGCTAATTGGCTTCCATGGTCTTATCTCCAGTCATGAAAATGACTTAGGGCCATAAATAAAAGTGCAGAATAAATACCTGCACAGACATCTAAGATGTAATAAAAGCCTAGCTGGATGCAAGGGAAAATACCATGTTGATATAATATGATAGTATTATTGTCAGTTAAGCAGTGGGTGGCTGAGGAGAACTTGTGTCATCTACTATTTCAGGCAGACTGCATACAGAATGCCTAATCTAGTCCTATAAAGAAAACAGAAAACTCCCTAAAGATACCAACAAAGAAAAATATCAAAAATAATTATTAGCATTCTCTGTGCTGGGCATCATTATAAACATTTCATGTTAGTGATTCACACAATCCTTACAACAAGCCCTGTGAGGGAGACAGTACTGGAATCCACATCTCACAGACAGGAAACTGAGCTTAGGACTGGTGATGAAGCCCATTTGGTAGCTGGCCTAGCATTCTCAAAGCTCTGGTTAGACTTTTCAGTAGCAAGGTATGATGGTGTATGACTATAGACCTAGAACTTGGCAGATAGAGGAAGACCAAACAGAACTTCAAGGTCATCCAGTCTCAGAGCACTCAACCATTTGGCAAGGCTATAGAAGAGCCAGGATTTAGGCTCAGAAATATTTTTGAATTAAATATTCTCTTTCTTTATTGTAGTGAACTGATACTTGTATGATTTGCATTTTCCACTAATTTTTAACGAATGGATGGAATTTCAAGAGATACTCCAAGATGGCTCGTGTTAGAAACCTTTGGCGATGTCTCCCCTAGGGTCTTTAGCACAGGTGCTTACAAGAACTTAGTTTCCTAAGCAAACTCCTTGCTCCTCTCTTTGGTGTCTCAATTCATTCTTAGGGTGCAAGCAAGAGAAAGAGTCATTTGAATTTATTCTGTACATAGTATTCAGTATAAATTAAAAAAAATAGTATCAATATGGGAGTGGTTAGGAGTCAATCAAAAGGGGAAGTGATGTAAGTGTATTGAAACTTCAATAAAGTGAAAATTATTTTTTAAACATTTAGAAATTAATAATAAATATTACAGATATAAATTATAGCCACATGACATTTACAAAGTTCTGTTTTGATTTTAATGCTACACCCCTAACATTGTTAGTAAAAAGTTGTATTTACTTCCCCCAGGAGGCTTCATCCAAACAAACTGTTGTGTGTATCCTCTGATGGGATATCCCCTTGGGTATACACTAGATAGGCTGTCAAAGGGATAGAAGCCAGAATTTAGGCTTCAGGTAAGAATCCATGTCTTGGTCTTTGAAATTTTACGTTTATATAAAGAGTACGTCCACACCACTGCCATTGGCAGAATAGAGAACTGTGGAGGTTATAGTTCCAAGCAACTAAATAAGCAAACTAAACAAAATATTAAGGGATATGTGAAGAAATTAACTTTAAAGCAAGGAGCAATGGAAAAGATATTATAATGCTTTCCTCTAGCACAAGGCAGGGCTTGGGACCTTACTGCATTTATTAATTTACCCAGAAACACCCACCTCAGAAAAGAAATCTTTACAACTTTCATTAGCAGACATTAGAGAGGGAGAGCAAGCAGCCTGACCCCAGTGACTTGAGTGGTCACAGGACAAGGATTTGAGCTCAAGTCCTCCTGCTACCTCAGCGCTCCCTGATAAGAATACTTAGAGTTGGGTAGAAACGATGCTTTCAAAAGCATCAGAGAGCAGGGAAACTTCTACTCAACTCCGGAAAGATGAGTTGAAATTTAGGAGAAAGTACAAATACTTTTCTAATACCAAGCCTGTCTGTAAATGGAGAGAGCATCAAGTGTGAGTGCCTTGTCACTAGTGGGGTCCAAGAAGAGCATCAAATGCCAATTTGAAGGGCCCTTCCCATTCTCAAAATAACTGAGTCCTAACACACTAAGAAAAATAATGCACATGCTCTGGGGAGTCCTTGGTGGACAATATCCAGTCTTCCTCCTGCAGCAGCTGTGGAAATTTAGGAAATCAAGCTGCTGCTTGAATATTTGCTCATCCATAAAACAGGAAAAATATCATCTATCCCCTTAGAAAATGAAATAACACAAAAGATGAAAACGCTTCCTCTGTGGAGATCTATGTAGGTGTCAGAGCTGCAGCAGAAACCCCCTGTAAAGTTCCTGCAAACAGGTCAAAGGTCAGCAAGGGAGGGGGACAGGGAGGCTCCTGGGAGTGCACCATGGAGTCAGTGCTTTAGGAGATAGCTCTTCCAAGCAGAGCCTCTGGTTCATCCTGCTGTGGGGCTGCCGCTGACTCATACACACTCCTGCACGCTCACTTCCTGTGATAAGGACGCAGCATCTTGATGTACTGCTTTCGGGCACTAGTACCGTGATTTTTACTTTTGTTGCCAAAATAACACCGAAGTTCATGCTGTCCCTGTCATCTATATCTCTGCAGATATGTTCCACAATATTCAATACTATTCTCCTTTAAAATTAAGCAGAGATGTGCTACTCTCCACAAAAGTGGGTGTTTCGGATGACAGTTCATTTATATTAACATTTTTTAACACAGAAAACATTTTAGACATATATAACACTTAGTTTTGTGGGACCAGCAAGTAGTTCTGGCATAATCATAATTTATGCTCCAATAAGAAACTGTCTTAAAGGCTAATAAAACAGAGAGCCTAGGGAGATGGCTCAGTGGATAAAGCTCTTATTATACAAGGGTGGGGACCGGAGTTCAGATCCCCAGAATCCACATGAAAGTCAGACAGGCAGGGCAGGATGTGTTAGGATGAGCTGAAAGAGTCTGTGATAAGGTAGGTAAAGGATGAAGGTACTGTGGTCTACATTGAAATAAATGTAAATCTTAACCCAGGATTTAGCTTCTCAAGGAGATTGCAGTCTATTCCTCGCTACTGCCCTGCAATTTACTTCCCTTGCTCCTGGACAGATACTGGGTGAGAAACAAGACAGGGAGGAAAGGTTTATGTTGGCTTACAGTTGAGGGGCTCTGTCCATCACAGCAGAGAAGGCAGGCAGCAGGAGACGAGACAGTTGTTTACCAAGCATTCCCTTAGGAAGCAGAGAGTGGATAGGCAAGGAGTCTGGCTATGAAGATTCAAGATCCTCCCCTAGTGGCCCCTGTCCTCCAGCAGGGCTCCACCTCCGAACGTTTACACAGTAATCCAAAACAGCTCATGGACTGGGAAGCACATGTTCAAACACACGAGCCTACGGGGTACATTTCACATTCCAACAGTAACACACAGATAATCTTATGCTTATACATTCATATTCACCTACTTGCATGGAATCCACCTAGAAATAAATTCTTGGTACTAGTCTTACATAAAGCAATTAAAAGATATATACAAGGAACCCATCATCAAAATAAATTTCCAACTGAAATTCATTCACTGAAGCTATGCTTTCCTTCAGTCATACAAAATTGAACTTTATGATGCAACATCAAGAAATTAAGACTCCCCAAACTGTCCAAACGGTAGAGTAGCTGCCAGAGAAATAAGGAAGGATTTTAGTAAGGCTGTGAGCTTCCTACAAGGTAGTAAACTAGAAAGTGAACAATTTAAAGAATTAACATAGTTCTACCATTCTGTGGATAGCCAGCAGCCATAGGATCTCAGTCAAGCTAATGCCAAACAGAAATGGTGTCGCAGGAATTCAAGTTGGTGCATAAAAAAGATCAAACACAGTGCTTGCATGGAGTATTGCTTAATAGATTATTCATTAAACACGATCTCAGGTCTCATCAACTGCAAAATAGTTACTGCTGTTTTGTTCTGAAAAACCTGTCACTGTCCTTAGTATGTACAAAACCTTAGCATTTGCTAACTGAATATGTGCTGAATGGAAGTTCACTGTGAGGAAAACGAACAACAAAGCCCAGGACAGTTGGAAACACTCCTCTCTCTCTCTCCCTCTAAGGATTTTCTAGTAGAAAAGTTTAACTGTTTTTATTGCTTCACGTGGCTGTTGGTTTGCCAAAGTGTGGTACAAACAATGGGATTGTTCTCTTGATTGCTAGCCCACTCAGTAACAGATCTTTGAATTTTCCACTCTGTTACTAAATAATACAAAATAATACAGCTCTCATAAGTTCTACTTGAATGGCCTCAGAGGTGTGAGACGGGCTAGAAGAGCATATGAATGCCAGGTACTTGGGTGGCAAATCATGCCCAGTTACTTCAGGTGGCCACATTTCTGAAGCTGTTTGGAACAATTTTCATTGTTTCCCTCAATAGTTTGAACTTGGTTCCCACTCTGGCACCATGGCGAACATACCTGAGTTCCCCACAGCATACTGATACTCATTTACTTGTTTCCTATTGTAAAACGAGGTGCTGTGAGGAAATCAGAAAAATATGAACCAGTGAAGAAATGGCCCTGTATCCAAGTCCTTGCTATCACTGAGCCACCAAGCGTACATGGCAGGTGACATTTCATATTGGATGCCAGCTGACTCTTGCTGAGTTGTTGAAATGAACAAATCTCCAGTCAGAAGAGTGTAAGTTTAGATCAATTCTTTCTTATTTAAGAACACGATAATCTTGGAAAACATGCTAAATTCTTTCCACTGCTGTTTGATTTATGGGATGGGTTAAATAGCATTGTTGGTTAGTTTGATAAAGATCAAATGAGCTACCTCCAATAGGCTCTCGGAGCAGAGCACAGGATGTGCTGTTGGTGGTGTGTTTTCTTCTAACTTCAGTTACTAATGTAAGATTACTCAATATCTGCACAATTAAAATCATAATCAGTCATATGATAGTGCGGAAGTCAGGCTGGTACAGCAGCAAACTGCACAACCCCACAGAAAACAGAATTAACATACAACAGAGGTGGGGGATGGGTGCACATATAAACCAACAAAGCCAAGTCAATTAACAAAAAATGATAGAGGTCACTACTAAATAAGGACACCAAGTCCATTTGGGAAGCTGGAACACTCAGAACTGGTGACATGTGGGTAGGAACCAGGTTATATATTGGAGGCCTTTCTCCAAATATATGTAAACAAATGTTATCCTACAATTTTAAAAGATACACACATGAAATTTGAGTCTAAATCTACAAATTATATGTACGTTTCTTTCTCCTTTAAGTTTTCTGTAAGAAAAAAAAATATTCAATGCACTTGATGTCCAGTTCCAAATGTGTGAGAGAAGCCACACTGAACACAGGCTCCTCTTCGAGGGGACTAGATGGAGGATTGGAATTTGAGTTTCCTGTTAGCTCCCCAAGGGCCAGAACCCACAGTCTGAACCTTCAGGTTTGGGGAACGTGCAACAAACGGGCCCTGAAAACACCGGTGCCCAGAAGGACGTCTACCAACATGCCCTCATTTCTATGGATGTGTTCACTCTACGGTTTAAAAACCGCATCTGGAGCATAGAAAGGAGAACAGTCATGGATAACCACAGGAATATAAAAAGCAAAGGAATACAAAAATGATCCTTAACCCTGACTTACTGTATTCCAATGCAGAACCCCACAGATAGTCCATCAGAAGAAGATAAATTACATCAGAACCAAACCAAACCAATTACAGGTCATGTGCTGGAAATGCACGGGCTAAGGTAAGCTTATAATCTGCCTGGGTCAAGGGAAAGAATGCCATGATTTGTTGCAGTTAATATTTTTTTATACAATCAAAATCAAATGACTATGAATTAGAGACATTTAGATCAAAATAGGAAACATTTCTATTTCATGTAATTCTAGAGATTTTGCACTGCTTTTTTTTTCTCCTCAGTATTTTAAACTGGACCCTCCTTACACACTTTCTAAGGCAGTCTGTGTGTTCACTAATTTTTATCTCACTGAAGAGTTCTTAATTCTATCCTTTAAGAAAGAAAGCAAGAGGATCCTGGCAAGTCTGAGGGCCATCCTGGTCTACATAGCAAGTTCCTTGAGCCAGTCAAGGCTATACAGTTAAAGCCTGTCTTCACAATACAAACCTGGTTTCCATTTCAGCCCCTAAGTGCTGCATCAGTGTACAGCATGTTGCAGGTGCAAATGAGAGAGAGTCAGTAAGGTGAGGAATAAATGTTCCTTAACTGCACTAGAAAGCACGTGGGCAAGCCAGGCATGGTGCTGCCCAGGCTGCAGTCCCTGTGTGAAAGGCTGTGGCAGGCAAACTGAGAGTTTAAGGCCAGAGCAGGCAAGATCCCATCTTAAAAAAGAGAAATAGAAATAAGCATGCACGCAGGCTGATAATTTTAAGTGAGTTCAGTGTTTGATATCTCCAGCCACCAATCCAGGGTCTTGGGGGTAGCCTCGGCTTCCAGCACCGTGCCAGAACGGTGTATTCCAGAGTGACAGCTAGTCTTTGTAGCTGGCCCATCTGTAACCCAAACCAAAAACCATGGCAAAATTTACTGAGGAAAATGCTACAGCCCTAGAAAGAGCTTTATGTCTTCCCAGATAAAAGATACCACCACACCATGCTTGCAGAAACTCTCCGACAGAAGCTAGAAAGATTAGGGTTGCCTTTCAGAACTCGCATCCTGCTACCTATAGAGTGTTTACTAGCAGAGTTGTATAATATAACATAATAGCTTAGAATAAAAATGCAGACACATGAAGATCAGGGAAATTAAGTAAGAAAAACACATGAATACAGATTCCACCAAGAGACACAGAATACTTAAGAAATACATTGGATGAAAACTAATTGCTTAAATTTAATGAAATAAATTGTGGCTCTAAGTGGTTCTTTGGAAAGAGAAAGTACAACAAATTTAGGGCATCAGACCCTGAAAATAACCTCATCAGAACAAGAGCTTTGTGAGATTAATGAACAACTGTATATACAATTCTGTATCCATTCATGTTGCATAATTGCAGAGTGGTATTCTTTACATACATTATGTCATAAAATTTGTTATACACTAGAGATAATAAACTATTTTCAAATTTATTGCCAGTTTAAAAAAATACTCATTCTTTATCCTACCTAGTACGAAGGATAGGCTTTGTACTGTGTACACTTTGTAAGGCTGTTCATCTGATATCAAAATAAATTATGCTCAGAATTAGCTAGGACCCATTGATCCACTTAAATGTCTCATTGTCTTAGGATTAATACAGTAGTGACAACATGGAAAAAGTCAGCTCCCTTTTCCTATCATAAAGCTACCACTTTGCACCAAGCATAAAAACTTACCCATTGATACAGTGGCATTTTTATTAGAGAAAGTTATTTCACAGCATGATCATAGTTTGTACTTGTTTTATTCCAAAGACTGTTATCACCTTACTGCTGGCACAACTGTTTTCCTAACACAGACTAATAATTCCGCCTCTGGAAGGGATCCTGATGAGTTGCTGTTCTGCACTCTGGGAGCAGTTGCCTGTGAGAACAGGGACTCCTTCAGTGCGGCAGCCAGCCACACCCTGGCTGTTAACTCTGCAAACAAAGAGACTCACCTCAGGCTCAGCGACAGCAGTTGCTCCTTGGACCTCAGCAGTTCCCCAACTTTAAAACTGGCCCAGCCCAGGAAGCTCCTCTGAAAATGAGGGAGAATGTTTTCATCAACTCCTGCGATTCTCTCTATGTTTTTGTTCTCACACCAATTACACAGAATTGGCTTTGAAAAGAACAAAATACTGAATCAATTAGCCCCCAAATATTTTACTGACAGAATATCATGCTGAAATATCAACTTGGTTAAAGACAGACATTGACGGCATGGGAAATAACAAGAAGTAAAAGCCAGCAGTCAGGACTTCCCACTAACTATAGTTTCCTCCCCCAAAGAAAACCAGGGTCAAAGAAGATGCTAAACTTTCAATAGTCACCAAGATATCCACTTACTAGAATGCCTCAAATCACTGGCAACAGCAACTCTGTTGAAGATGAGAAAATCTGCCTCTGGGAGCTATTTTTACATGGGGCTCTGCGTGAGTTATAAATAGAAAGACAGTATTTCTCCCCATCACAGAAGCATTTCGAAGCATTTACTTCCTTTGTTGGTTTTTACTAGCCTGGGACAATTTCATCCCAAACACACAAATAAATCGTACTTCTGTTATATTTTCTCAAATTAGTTTTTAAACATCTCATAACTGGGTGTCATGTTTACCAGTAAACATTAGCTATCTGCTCTTTTCAACTCAATGTAAAGAATAAAGCAGTAACTTGTTCTTTCCTGGTCTCAAGATTGCAGTCTATTGACTGTTCTGGTTACTTCTGGTTTGAATGTGACAGCATTATGGCATAAACACCCATAGAGAGAATTTCTTCTCGCCTTCCTCAAGGGTAATGACCAAACCTAGAAGTGTCAAGCCCATGTAGTTACCTACGCCACTGCTGATGGGCAGCATGTGATGCCCATAAGAGGCCAACAGCACTTCTTCCAGACTTCCTCTGGCACAGCTCTGCTGCCAGACTATGCTTGATGAGAAGCTGGGTTAAAGAGCCTGAGACAGTGGAATGTTTTCAGAAGAAAATTGAAAATCACTCCATACATCAAAAAGGGCAGTGTATGTGTGTGTGTGTGTGTGTGTGTGTGTGTGTGTGTGTGTGTGTGTTTGTATGTATGTATGTATGTATATGTATACTGAGTTTTTGCTGAAAGAAAAAATCTGGTCAGAATTTTGTATTAATGTGTATGTATATTACCTGTGTATATTTTTGTGCTTTGGGGTGAGCAAGGAAGCCAAGATGAGGAATCAGAATCATTGGAATTAGAGCTACAAACAATTGTGACCTGCCACATGGGTGTTGGGAACCAAAACCAGGTCCTTTGTAAGAGCAGCAAGTGTTAACTGCTGAGCCATCTCTCCAGCCCCAGCCAGGTTGTAGCCCAAAAAAACTTTTTTTTCATTTCTTTTTTTTTTTGTCTGTACCAGCAAAAGCTATATCCACCATGCACCATGCTGCAAGGCTTGGAGACGCCACTGTATACAGTGGCAGGAGTCAACCATGCTGCACTCAAGCCCATACGCCGTGAACCAGCACACTGTAGCTCAAGTCCACATACCAAGACATCTGTGTTCCTTGGCGTCTCTATAGCTCGACTGGCATGAGATGAACTAGAAAGCTGGTTTTGCCTCTATTACTGTGTGTTTAAAATCCCTTTTTAAACTCTTTTAGGCCTTATGGAAATTTGAGAGTCCCACGCGGGCATGGTGGGACCTGGAGAAAACTTCCAGCTACACCAGGTCAACATTTTTGACTGGAAATTCTGAGCTCATAGTGTTAGATGGAAAAATACTGGGTCAAACCAGAGGATGTAAGGAGCAATGGTGTAAGTCCGAATGGAAGCTGAAAACTGACACCAGGGGCTTATCAACAGAATACAGAATCCGAGTGACTGGCAAACAGGCAGAGGTCAGGGGATGCACCAAGCCCATTCAGGCACTTAAACTCCCTCCTCAGAGAGCCTCTGGAGCAGACACAGACAGAAGGCACTCTCTCTCCTCCTCTCTGTGGGTCTCTAGTCATTGTTTCTTCTCCACTTGTATTGAACACCACCTGATATATTTTAAATGGCTTATCTTGAACTCCTGGAAATAATTAAGATTTCAAGTTCTACAAGGATGATTATTTTCTGTTGTACTTTGCTGAATACACACTAGACTTGGGAACAAAATGTTAACTGGCAATGAATGAGAGACTGGTGGAGCCCAGTTTTCAAGTAAGTGACTTACTCATTTATTTTTTGATAAGATCTTGATCAATAACCTAGAAATCACAAGATAGCACACGGTAGCCTTGAACATACAATTATCCTTTTGTCTCCGGCTCCTAAGAGCTGGAATTACAGGCATGTACCACCATATCCAAGTCAACCAAGTTCTTTTAATACGTGGGGGAGACATATCTTGCCGTTATTTATAAATCACTGTAACTCACAAAAATGAGAATGAGAATCATAGTGTACAGATAATATAGCAGAACACCATTCCAGCAATTTGCAATTTAAATCTTTGTAAATGTATATTTTGCTTTTTTAAAAAAAATAATATGTATGTGTGTTTGGGGGATGGGTGTATTCACGTGCATTCAGACTTCCCTGGAAAGCTGGATTCCTGTGAAGTTGGAGTTACAGTTGTGAGCTGCCAAGTGAATGCTGGAAATCAAACCCGGGTCCTCTGAAAGAGGAGCAGGTGCTCTTAACCCCTGGGGCCATCTCTCTAGACCACACTATAAACTTAAAAAACATATCCGGTTCACCTTCTCTTTCATTGATAATTAGGAGTTTTAACTTAAATTCCTATATCCCATTCTATTCATTATTTCCCTTCCAATAAAATTGTCAACAGCTTGTGAATTTCATGTAGCCCCTGTCTTTCTAAGCTTGTTTGATGCACCCTTGAAAATCGTGTAGGTCTGGAGGAATGTAGAATAAAAGAACACATGCATAATACCATGGTGGCCTTTAAGTCATAAAGCAGCAATTGCCCCAGACTGGAATTCTGCAACTAGAGACAGGTGGAATGGCTAATCTTAGGTGTGAGCTATGGATACATCATAAGGCACAGCTGCAAGCAAGGTTGGTGACCACAACAAGGACTGTCTCTGTCTTCTGGACCAGGAACCCTTCCAGAAGCAGAGCTGCAGCTGGTCAGTCTCAGGGACAACCCAGGGCTGGAAACAGAGGGGCGTGTGTCATGAATTATGCTGTAGAGTGAGCATGCACAGTGTGCCATGGACGATGACCTGAGGCAAGCACTCCCATCAGAACTGCCAGTCCAGGCTTGATCTCAGGCTTGATCCGACACTTCAGAGCCTTCCAAAATAAGACACATTAGAAAGTAGTGCTGGTAAAGGCCTGAGAGCACGCCTGCCAAATGAGATGAGAAGTTACTGAGTTAGGAAAGTTTATTTTATTCAGTACCTAATTTTATCTAGGGACTTGCTGTTGGATGAAATGAACTATCAGAAGGCCCCATTTTGTTAATTGTCTTTATTTATTCACATTCTAATTAAAATATAATTATGTCATTCCCCCCAGACCCCTCCACATCCCTTCCCTCTAAGCCCTTCCATGCTGTACCACTCTCAAACTGATAGCTCATTTTTCTTTATCATTGTCCGTGTGTATGTATGTATCTACATGCACATGCACATAAACATATGTGACTACCCATGGAGAGGGGAAAAATGACACACAATGCTAATGTAAAACCATAGTGATACAGAGTGATATTTGTCCTTATATATATATGCATATATACATACATATATATATATATATGCTCTGTTATAACACTGTAACACCAAATAAGAGAATATATATAAACACAATAAATTTCACAAGGTCCCTAACTTTGTTCAACTTGTGTATGAAATTGTATAGGTCTGAGTGACTCTAGAATAAAGCAAACTAAACATGCTGTGACATTATGGCGGTCTCTTTAGCCATCAAGTAACAATTGCCATATATATTTATGCATTTATTATTATGTATTTGTGTATTATATATAATACATAAACAAATTCATAAGTATAGTTTTATGTGTAAATATAGTGTGTGTGTGTGTGTGTGTGTGTGTGTGTGTGCGTGCTGAGTTCATTTTTATTGTTTGTATGCATATGGTTTCAGGGCTGACCACTTTGCAATGGATTCTCCAATCAGGGTGCTCATCTCTGGAAAAGGCTATTTCTCCCTCTCTCAGTAGTCATCAGCTGTCTGTAAACTCTCTGTCCAGGGGTGGTGGTCTGTGAGATCCCCATTTCACTATAACAAGCCTGCTGGTCTGTGTCATTGTTCAGGTCTACATCTGGAACATTTCTAAGACAGGCAGTCGCACAGCAGACTTCCTGGTCCTCCGGCTCTTACAGTCTTTCTGCCCCTCTTCCATGATGTTCCCTAAGGTTCCATTTTTAAAATAGGATATTATTGTTTTACAGTGTAACACCAAACAGGAGAATTGCCTATACATTTACATTCCTGTATGTTTCTCTTGTCATTATTTGTGTTCCTTTTACCTTATTATAAGCCAACATAGGATCCTCCTGACCCCCAGCCCCCAGACAGAAACAAACTGTCCACCTATGTGAACACTCACTGGACACATTGAAAGAGAATAAATTAGGGAAAAATCAGTCTTCTTTCTTTCTGAGCTCTGAATAGCCACAGAGAGGGGACAAGCAGCACACAATGTTCATGTAAAACAATAACGATATAGAGCATTATTTCAAGCATAAAGTAATCCAGACAGAACACTAGTAGCTGCGTGAGGAGAGCGGACCATGCATCATGGACACTGCCCCAGGGACTGAGATGACACACCCATGGGTCTGCTGCCCTAGAGGTGTCTCCTGACCACTCAATGGAAAAGAGAGAGTATTTGAAGAGGGAGGGGAGGAAGAAGACGGTGAAGAGGAAGAAGGGGATGAAGAGTGGGAGGACTAGGGGGAGAAGGAGAGGAGGAAGGGGAGAGAGTAAAGAAGCAAGAGAAAGACAAGGGGGAGATGGAGAGGGAGAAAGAAGATGAGGAGAAGCCTTATTTATTATTTAGTTGAAAAGTATCTGCCATACAGAAAGAAAAATATATACGCAAAAGTAAAAATTTGATTCAGGTGAAATCTAATGAGAAGGAATCTAAATATGATAAAAATAGAAGATATAAAGGCTATGATGTCCTATGCAGTTACTACTGTTGAGAAATATTGCACATGACAATTTGCTCACATTTGTGTTAGCACATGTGAAATATTTACAAGCTCCGTCTATAAGCAGAGGGAATTGCTGGGGTCCATAAGAATAATCTGTCTTGTACACAGCCACAGTAATTCAGGTTCAGGAAGTCATGTTAGACCAGGTTAGTACCCTAGTCTCTTGCTCTCTACCCAGCATCTTTTCATCCACAGTATGCTGTGCCTAGATTCCAGGGCATTCCCTAACCTGATAGACTCTTTGTCTGCACAGTTCATAGCTCTGATGGCCCTTGCCTGCTCCTGACAATAGAGCACTCCCAAGTATCATCCTGGGGAAGACGATCATTTCAGCACACCATTTCAGTCACTCACTGGTTGGAGAGAATAGTCAGGTGAAAAAGAGGTCATCAATGGCTCTTCCTCCACATAGGGAATGTGGGGCCAAAAGTTTATCCTGCTGCACTCTGTAGGGGCTTAGAGCATGTTGTAGATAGACAAATAGCTCACAAGACTTGAGACCTCATGCTGTATGTCCACAGCGGCTTCCTTGATCAGTATTAAGGATGCTGGCTGAGATATAGAACCACCCACAGTGCCACAAGATGGCAAACCTCCATCATGAAGGTTTCTCACAGCCTTAACTTGGATGATAGTCCTTTATACTATTTACATGGCTCTCCTCAAAATATTTCAAGTGCTGTATAGAGCTGTGTCACGCAAATGGATTAGTTACTAGTTTAATAGCTTAAAATGTGACTACTCCATGTGGAGGGATCAATAAAACTTAAAATATCCACTGGGTTTAGAAAACTCAGCATGGCAAATAGAAACATGGACTATAACTTCGTATTATATTGAGCATATTTTAAAAATATATTATTTTGCATATATTGAGTTAAATAAAAATACAATTAAGTTAGTCTGTTTCTTTAAACTATTTAAAAACCTAGCTACTGAACATTTTTAAATGACATAAAAAATAAAAAATAATTTTAAAAATTACATGTGGCAAATCTTATATGTTACTCATTTAATTTTGACTGGACACTGCTACATTGCAGATTAAATGAGCTGACCTTTCTTATAAAGCCATATGTATGTGTATTTATAATTATATAATGTATACATAATCATAGAATAAAAAATTTTATAGCCTGGGAATTTGTCTTCACTGTCAACCATAATGAATTTGGTTGCATGGTGTTTCACTCCACAATAAGAACTGTTAATATTGATAACAGCATCATAAAGAAAAAAAATGGAGACTAACTATTAGGAGTTTATGAATAACCCCCAAACTAAAAAGTATTTTATGATGAGTCATCTATGAAAGAATTGCGTATTTGTTATAAATATGGTTCAGAAGGTCTAAGGGCACAAATTGGTATCTATTTGACTAAATCCCGGGAAAGGTTTGGATACATCCAGTAAATGTTGCTGAAGTATGCTCAGAAATAAACGGAACACAATTGTAGGAATCGCAGCGACAGCTTTCAGCTTGTGTTGGGATGAGTGTTCTTTAGTACATCATAAGGACAGAGTCGCTATCAGCACTGCTGTGTTCTTGACCGAGAGCGTCAACTATCAAACCCATTAGTAGCACTCAAGGAAATATTCTGAAAATTGATGGGATATGTATTAAACAGTGGTCCTTCACAGGCGCTCAACATGTTAATCTTCACTATGCGGAATAACATGACTTAGTCTGTCAGAAATTCAAGCTATTGTTGACTCATCCTTATTTAAGGTAATTTTTTCTGTGTGTGAGATTGATTTAATGATCATGTTTAATAACTGATTGGAGTGCTGATGTCATAAAACATGCTCGATTTTTTCATGTTAGTATAATCATTTCTGAACTCTCCTCTGCTTTGTCTCTGATTTGTCCTCTTATGGCTCTAAAAACAACAGAAAGTAGTCAGTAGACCAAAAGGAATGCTCTTTGATGATTTTATCAAGAGTCTATGTATAAACCTAGAGTGAACCAAGTCAAGAAGTCTTTTTTTTGCCACAAGTACAGTGCCTAGAAGTGTGCAAATATTACAGAAATCTAATACCCAAATTTTAATTACTAGTAGAGTTTTATTTTGTTGCTGTTGTTTTAGCTGGAACTATTTCTAGATGCTTCTGGAAGGACTCAATTTTTCTCAGTGACATGTGAAGGGCAGAATACCAAGCAGGAATTCCCAGACAGTTTATGTTTTCTAAACCTGAAGGAGCATGGTGACCTGAATTTAATATCTTACTCTTCCAAATAAGAAGATGAGGAATATATTATCTGACGTTGTGGTCAGAATGCATAATACCATATGAAAAGAAGCAAAAAATGGACAGTCTGGTGTTCAAATTCCTTTTGTGTGCTTATGATACTGGGAACATTCCTCAAGATTAAACAAACAAACAAAAAAGAAACCCACTAACCAATTCCTTTTAAGTCAGTTTTCCATTTTCTGTACTCTGAATGGCTGACTGGTTCAACAATCATGTCACAGAATCTCAACTTAGACTTCTATTTGGGACCAGGAATTGTAGCTGAGTTTTGTCAAAGAAGGGACACAGTATCAAAGGCACCCCATCTCAGGTTCAGGGAACCTCCATTAGGAGCCAGGACCCATAGTGCTGGGAATAAAGTGCTGAGAGGAAATAAGGTTTCACAGAACTGTCCAATCATCCACCCTCAAGACCTCCCATTAACAAAAATGAAGGGTTATGGTAAAGAAGGCTGGAGTTTCAGGTGTACTGCCTAGGTGCTGGGTCTCTCTCCTAATTGTTCTCTAAGAAAATATTTCTATGCCCAAGACCAGTAGAGTTTTGTCCTAAACAAAAGATTGGAGGCATCAAAACCATCTTCCTCTTTAAAGATATAGGATGGTCTTCTTTGGGAATCATGGGTAATCTAATGCTGAATGTCATTAGGTCCCATATAAAGGCACAGCAGAGGGGTGCCTGAACCCGAGAGAGGACACACCAGTGAAGATGCCTGTGGGGCTTAGATGAGACACAGTAAATTTACAGGGGTTTCACATGGGTCAAGCTTGTAACACAGAAGGTGGTTCACTGTCTTAGAAGGAATCTTGGCAAAAAGAGTACAGGGTAGGAATGGGGTTGGACAGTGAAAGAGCTGACCCTGAGCCACATCCTCCACCCACGGTAGGGAAGAAAACAGTAGGGAAAAAACACACAGGGTCCCTTGGATCAACTCCACAGGGCAGCTAGACTTTCTGTATTGGCCATACTGAGGACTCTGACAGGTGTCAGAACCACAAAAAAGGCCACACCCTCACCCTGGCAAGTACAGAGCAGTCTCTGTCCCTACCCCTCTATGTTACAGCCTGAGCAATAAAAAGGGCACAAACATGTTAAACTCCTTGCAATGGCTGGAGTTACAGAGATGAGATTGTTATGGAAAAGCATGAAGATGGGGTAAAAATAAAATAAAATCAGAGACTCAAATTTTAAATAAATAAAATGGATCGCCAATAATAAATTATAAAAAAAAATAAAAGTTCACACATTTAAGTCAAGATATTATTAAGTCAAAAACAAGTGGGCAATTGAAAACGAGCAACTTGGGGGACAGGGAATTAGGGTAGAAAAATTAAACCAACTCATTCCCTGAACCTCAATAAATAAGCGAAACTCTTTAATAAAACACTGTATTAGTTATATCACAGGTTAAAATTTTCTAGAGTTCTGGGGTTTTACAAAGGCAGTCTAGGTGTGATGAGAGCATGCCCCTGGAGCCTGGTTTGCAGGAGGCGGTGGGTGGTTGGTGGCCGGATGGTGACTGTGGATCAGAGACAGGACAGAACAAGTGCAGAGTAGCACCAGGGTCAGCAAAGGCCTTGGCTGTGGATCTTCCTGGCTGGGAAGAACTTGCTGGGCCCTTTGCGAGCTAGAGTACAGAGAGCGTGTGTGGCCTGAGGACCCACCAACACCAGTGCTAGAAGAGCTGTGATAGGAGCGCGTACAGGCAGAACACCAGCAGTGGAGATGCCTTAGTCTCTGGAAGACTTTCCTCCCTGCTCTGAGAAGAAGCCCGATGCTCTGGTGGGGAATAAGGGAGAAGAATGTCCCGGCCTGCCTCCCTTCTCCTCTGTACCAGCAGACGCTCTGTGAACTGTCATTCTGCTCAGCCAACATGCACTTCAGCGTGTGCTTTTGAAAGCGTGTGCCCTTGGTACAATGGCAAGCGGCCACTTTCAATGAGAAGAGTTGAATAGCACCTCGTCCCTCGTGCCTCTCGCACAGTGGAAGAAGGCTGTCAGGTTCCTGAAAGATTTTTAAATGAGCTCTCAGTCACCTACTTTACACCTGAGTGTAGAGGCCTCAGGGATTCTGCTGTGGGGCTGTTTGTTCAGATTCTGCCACGCTAACTCTGGCCTTTTCTGAGCAGAAAACACTGGTATCTTGCTCTTTCACAGGTCACAGATGTAGTTCTCCAGCTGTGTCAGGCAACCCTCAGTGAGTGCTTGATGCTGCACTAAACAGACATGGTAGCCGGCTGCTTGATTCCCATCCTAGGAAGCAGGAAGAAGCATCCTGTCCTCCTGACTAGCTCTCTGCCACTCTGCTGCGATGCTGCAGCTCACACCTGTGATTTCCCTAGCTCCCCCCTCCCCCCAGTCCAGGAGTGCTAGCTTACAGTTGCAATTCTTCAGGACAGTGTTTAGACTCATCTCTTCCCATCTAAACTAAATAAAAAACTCCTTTGAGAATGGATTATTTCCAAGAGACAAGAGATGAATTCTACTCAACTCAGCAACAAAACACAGTTGACTCCTCAAATAGTCACACCCTGGTAACTTAATTGCTTTTGGCAGTTATCAGGCAGACAGGAAGTCAGAGAAAATCCAAAGCACTAATTTACAAACGATGTGTGTACCTTTGGAGTTATAAGAAGCACCTACCCCAACTTCTGGCGGGGGATCCTTGCGCTCCGGAAGGACACTGGTTCGAATCTATGGAGAAAAACAAACATTTCCTATGTGACTTCTGAATAGAAAATTGGGCAGAAGTTTCACACAGTCCTGGGCTTCTGTTATCTTCTTCTGATGTCAATTCAAACTTGTGAGTTAATCATCAATGAAAACACCTGCCCTCAACGTTCACTGCAGGGCAATAAAGCTGTCTTTTACAATCTTAAAGCTCCCTGGCTTTTGGAGAAGACATAGCTCCTTGACCCTCACCCATCCCCTCCCTGTCAGAAGCAGACATCTGGGACTTAAGTGAATCGCCTTTTATCTCCCCCAAAACCAGCTTTCATTCACTGTTCCAAAGGAATGATAGAATGGGAGAGAGAAAGTAATTCCATGCATGCTGGACAACTGTTCTCCGAATGAGAGAGCCAATGCCCAAGCTCCTTCTAAGAGATTCCTTCCCTGTGAAAACGCTGGGCCATAGGATAGGGCAGTCACATCTGAATTAATTTCAAAACTAAGTCTCACTCAGTGGTAAAAAGATCAAACACCAGTGACCAGGAGAAGCTGGCCACATGAATATTCCCAGTGAACATGAACCCTCTGGGTAATTAGACATGTACATTTTACTGAGGGGTGGTTATCTACTTTTGTTTTCCACTAGAGTTGTGGGGGTATTTTCAAACTTTTTGTGTTTATTCTTGCTTCTGGATTTTCTGAGTCTGGTATGTAGCTACTGAGCCTAGTTCTCCTAAGGACAATAAAAAGCTCCAAGTGGGAGAGAGAGATTACCTTTCTCACGTAAGAGAAAAGGAAGCAAGAACAAAGAAGCCTGGCGTAACAGCCATTGAAATACAATGGGATGATCCAGTTGAATGGATGCAGGGCAATATGAAACTGTGACCTGTTTAACTGGAGAGCAAGAGTCGTCAGGCATGGGAATGGATGAACAGATGAGAAGTAGGCCGTGGAAAATGTTTCTTGAGGTCATTCTAGCAAAGCCCTTTAGAAGCACAGCCTGTGAGTCCCTGAGGTTCTGATACACCTGAGTATTAACAGGTCAATGGTCCCAAGAAGAAGGGGTGGCTACAATGTCCCTGGTGTGCCAAAGGCTTCATCCAGCTTTTATGGCCTGTGGCTCTTTAACACAGTCTCCATGTCTGAATAAATTCATGTGCTACGGCAGAACATGCCTTAAGGCTCTTCATTTCTTATGACAGATCCAGTTCAATCACTTGCACAATTTCTCAGTCATTATACTGCCAAGGTGTTTACCAGTGAGCAAAAGCAACAACAGGAAGGATGCCTAGAGTGTGAACAACACAATGTTCGGCAGGTGCTCAGCTCAGAATGCACGAGGGAAGGCTGCCTTGCTGAGTGTTTGGTAGCTTGGTAGCTGCACGGATTTCTTTGGCCAAGTTCACTATTAAGTCTCATTATCTGAGAACCGTCAGCTATCCTCAGAATGATGAGGAAAATATATAAATATTGAGCTGTTAGGGATCATGGAGAGCACACACACACACACACACACACACACACACACACACACACATCATAAGCAATTGTCCGTAAGTACAGCCTTGTTCCTTGTTCCTTTCTTCAAAGTTAGCAGACTGTGAAGACTATGTGTCATAGGTATATATACATACATACATATATATATATACTTATATATACAACCCATGCACATATATACACATGCTATTCGCATTCTTTTTCAAACTATTGACTACCAACATCATTCTCGAAAGGGAAATACTTGTATTGAGAAATACGATGAAGAGTGACAGAAAGTGGTGAGGCTCAACATGCACAGGACTGATAAAATAGTTGATTTAGGGAATATTATGTGCATACAGAGTGACAAAGTTAGAATAATATTAACAATTCCAACACGGCCCATTAAACTCTGATATTCATGTGATTTTTATGATTCCTCATAAATATGAATAAGCTATAGAAGAAAGAAGATTCTTCATCTCAAGTCATATGCATAAAAAATTAAAGGTATCATGGACTGGTTTGCTCTGTACTGTGTATGTGTGTTTTTATGTATGTTGAGGAGGGAGAGGAGGAGGAGGAGAAGACACAGAAAATGAGCTTAATATTTATTTTGAATAGTAGGAGGTTAAGTGCAGGTTTGCACAGTGTTAAAATGTTGGAGTTGATACTGTTGATGTCCTGGTACAGCTTTCCTTACATGCCATGTGTCCTATTGCGCATCTCCACTGCTGCATGCAGGAGAACAGTGGTGTGCCAGCGAATAGGGCCTGTCCTTCTCTCTGGGCTTTCACTGTCTAGTGGCTGTGACAAATATAAAACGTCCACGTCCAGTAGAACAAGTGTACAATAGAAATGTCCGCTTTGGCTATCAGTGTTTAGACGGAAGACTAAAGATTCGGCCTGTGGCTATCAGGGGAGGCTGCACAGCAGAGGTGCTCAGGGTCTTGAGAAATGGGTAGGAGTTCTCAGCAAGGAAGAGCACAACGGAACATGAAGGGTGTAAGGTGGTAGGTATGCACCATATAGCTGCTGAAGCCCAAAAGCCTTTGCAGTCTTTCTTCCTGAGGATGCTTCAGGGAGCCTCCTGCAAGGAAGAGACTTGATTTAAATAAGTTTGGAGAAGTAGATTGGGCCCCAAAATGTATAAGGCCATGATGTTATATAATTGGAACCTTTTTATTTATATACTTCTCCCAGGCAACAGAAAGCCGGAGAAGGCTTTAGGGGCAGGCATTTGAATCATCCCAAGTCCTTCTGAGAGCTCTGAGCCTCTGCCCTTTTGCCTTTGTGTTTGGCTTGTGAGATTAGTGTAGGTCACTGTACTGTATCCTTTTCAGCCCTTGGAGCTGTCCTGGGCTAGAGAGAGGAGGTAAGGAGTGAGAGGAAAGCTAAGGGAGTGGAATAAACGAGTCAGGAAAGGGTTAAGGTGAGAGGAAAACAGGCAGAAAACAGAGGGGGTGAGAACAGAGTAACTGGAATGTGGGAGAGGGCGGGAGTGTGCGACTCACGACACAGTTCTGAACATAACTGGATGTGGCCTCTAGGCTTCCAGTGGAAGAAGATGTGGAGCCATGGCTGTTAGTAAAGTATTTGGAATGTTCTAGTTCCTCACCATGTCATGCCTCCTGAGAATTAATGGCCTTCCTTGGGAATTCATTTTTCCCTTTTTCAGTCTTATTTACATTTTTTCCTCCTGAGTGTCTTCAATGTGCTTCTTGCAGAATTTTCCCAGAACAATAACAACAAAAAATGTTTACCCAGCTATACAATCCAAGCCCTCATGGTTTTGGTCTAGAGTTTTATGACAGCAAATAAATCAAGGTGGGCCAGGTGATGTGTGTGACCTGATGCATGCTCACACTCTGAATGTCATTGTCTTATCCCCTAAGTTCAGAAGTTTAAGGTTCACGTATGTTAACTTTGAAATGATAAATATAGGTAGTTAACTTTGATATGATAACCATATGCTAGCAGGTAGGGAGTCATCCTGACTCTCTCACAACTCACTGCAGAATACTTTGCTAACTTTCAGAGCTTTAAGGAACTGCCAGAATAAGACTCCAATAGGTGAACACAGCACATTCAAGCTCAAATCCACAGAGGAAAACTACGGAAGCTAGTGAATCTTATTATACAGAACATGGATGCTGCTGTCCCGGGGGGAAAGACTGCTGCATTTTCACTGGTGAGTAAGTAACTGAGCATGTGGCAATGGGCTGTGCTGGAGATCCAGAGCCAGCCAAGGAGAAGCTCATGCTATCAAGAGTCTATGTTCCTGGCTGCATTCTCTGGACCTCTGGTTGGTCCATTTCTGCACAAGTAGATAAGGAAGGAGCAACCTCCTCTAGATAGACACAGATGAAATGGAGGGGAAAGTTGGAGATCATCTGGGAGGAATACCCATGAAAGAGCCTCCATCCTCCACCAAGAATATGGTCTAACCTGGTAATGTATTTGGAAGTGAATTGCATATAGAATCAGTCTTTATTTCTTAATATAAATGTTGCTCTAGACCTCTGTGTGTGTTGACATTGTCTTGCTCCACTTTGATGAGAAATGCACCTACCTTGATATTAAAATATGAAACCATGATGGGGACAAAATATCTACTTCCTTCTGTAATATGAACATTCTGTAAGGAAGTGTCTCAGGACTCCCTTCACTCAGGTATGACCCTGCGACTCAATCCCACAGTCACAGTGTATGTCAGGAATAGCTGTTGCACTCACAGTGGGGTTTCTCAAGAGGCTACAGCATGTCCTCTTAGTTGTCTCTTTGTTCTAGTGGCCAGTAGTCAGGTCACCCAATTATCTGGAATAGACAAGCTGCAGACTTAGAGAGAGAGCCAAGTCTCACCACCAGAGCAAATGATCAACCAAGAGCCACTAACCAGCATGTCTCTATTAACTGGTTGTAGAATTTTTACTGATGTGTAACAAGCTTAACTGCCTAAAACAATGTGCACTGATTTGTTCGCAGGTCTGTGGGGACTCAGGATGTGGAAAGACTGATTCTCCAGGCAGATCTCAAAGGCTGCAGTCCAGAGCAAGCTGCCCATGCCCTCACTTTAGAGACTCCACCAGGGAAGACCTGCCTCCAAACTCCCACAGGCTGTGAGTATAACTGAGTAGCCCACAGATCGAAAACAGAGGTCCTCATTTTCTAGATTGTCAGCTGAGACAAATGAAAATGTCACAGGCCTCATATCTGCACTCTGCTGTGTGGCCTCCTCCATGTTCAAGTCAAGCACTAGAAAATTCTTTGTGAAAAGAGACCCATATGCAGGCTGGGGTGGATTTCCCCTGGCTCTGAGGAGGAAGCTAATTCCTTCCCAGTGCCATGATGGACCAAGCGGGGCAAAGAGACCCCTATGTGGCCCACCCGGGCTTTGAGGAGAATGCACGGGCAACCTGGCACCTTGTGGCTCCAGGCAGACAGGGCACTATTATGGTGAGCAAATGTATGGAGAGAGAGAGAGAGAGAGAGAGAGAGAGAGAGAGAGAGAGAGAGAGAGAGAGAGAGAAGGGTTCATTTCCTGTGGACAGAGGCATATCTGAAGACATGAAGCAGTGAGGAGCAGGATGAGGTGGGAGGCTTCACTGCCACCCAGGCCCTTGGGGATGTCTGGGCCTGGACTGCTGCTGTGACACATGTCTAGATTCATAGCTCTGATGCAGCCACAGTCTGTGCTGATGTTCCAGGTTCCCGATACCACCAAAAGCAAAGAGGATAGGGCTGTACAGAGTTGGCCCCGCTCCTCACTGGCTGCAACACTAGGCAGAACTGGTCCTACCCCTCTCCAGCTCAAGTACTCAGGAGAGCGGGTCCAACACCTTACCTGGGCGGCACAATAGAGCTGACCCTGTTCATAGGGGCACAGGTGAGCTGGCCCTGAGGGCAAGAGAACAGAAGAGCAAATGGCGCCTCTCTCATCTGCCACGTGGTGGCATGGGTGGGGGAAAAATGCCCTCCTCCCCTTGCCATTAGACACATGTAGCAGGTGGGATACCTGACCCAACCCCTCACCAGCTGGAGCACTTGGGAGAACGGGCCCTGTGCCTCACCTCGGCAGGACAGTAGAACTGACCCTGTAGACACTGGTGAGCCAGCCCTGAGGGCATGAGAGGGGCATTGTTGGTACCACTTCCTTTGTCTGCTGTGTGGTGGTGGAAATGATGGAAAGATGCCCTCCCCCCTCGTCCCTACCGCCTCCAGAGGGCAAGGGAACTGACCCTCCCCTTTACCAGCTGCAACACTCGGGAAAGCAAAGTGGGCCCTCACATCATCTGGGCAGCACAGCAGAGCTGACCCTGTTAATGGGAGTCACAGATGAGCCAGCCCAAGAACCTACTGTGGGAACTCTGGCCCCGCCCCTCATCTGCCTTATGGCATCATGGGGTGAGGAAGGGAGATGCCCTGCTCCTTGCCCCTCAGTGCCTGAGGCAGGTGGGAGAGCTGCTCTGCCCCGCCCCCAGCTGCAGCACTCCAGAGGGCAGGCCCTGCACCCACCCGGGGCCCGCACAATAGAGTCAAGCCTGTTGGTGGAGGTGTGGGTGAGCCAGCCCTGAGGCTGTGAGTGTGGGAGAACTGTCCCCACTGCTTGTCTGTCATAGGGTGGTGTGGGTGGGGAAGAGATGCCCTCCTTACCCCTCGACCCTAACAGCCTGCAACAGACAGGGAGCTGACCCTCGCTCGCCCGTACCAGCTGCAGCAGTCAGGAAAGCAGGCCCTGCTCCTAGCCTGGGCGGCATAATAGAGCTGACCCTGGTGGCAGAGGCATGGGTGACCCTGAGGGTGCGAGAGTGGGATAGCTGGCCACACCCCCCTTCTGACATGTGGTGGTGAGGGCAAGGGAAAGATGCCCGCCCCCCTTGTTCCTGCCACCTGTGGTGGATGAGGGAGCTGACCCTCCCACTTACCAGCTGCAGCCCTAGGAAAGTGGACCCAGCACCTCACCTGGACAGCATAGTAGAGCTGACCCTATTGACCAAGGTGTGTGTGAACCCCCCTGAGAATGTGAGCATGCGAGATAAGGCCCCACCTCTCATCTGCTATATGGTGGTGTAGGTGGGGGAGAGATACCCTGCCCCCCACCTCCTTCAGTCCCTCAATGTCTGAGGCAGGTGGGAGAGCTGACCCTGAAGTCATAAGAATGGGAGAGCTGTTCCTGCCCCTCATCAGCTGTAGCATTTATGATAGTGTCCCCTACACCTCACCCTGGTAACACAGTAGTGCTGGCCCTGAAGGTGTAGGTGTGGGAGATCCAACCTTAAGGACAGGAAAGCAGGAGAACTGGTCCCGCCCCTTGCTCATTGCTGCAAGGAACGAACTCACAAGGAAAATGCTGGAGCGTTCACCCTGGTGGTGAAGACAGGGGACAGCTGGTTGGCTGACCAACCCTGTAACTACCCAGGCCCAGAACCATGGTTATGAGCTGGCCCACCCCAGCATCACCCTATATGTGATCTGCTGGAGCATGTGAAGGGATCAGTCCTGCAGACTCAAAGCTGCAGGATCTCCACAACACAGGGCAACAACAGGATAACACAAGAGGAGCCCAAGTGAGGGCCCAGCATCTATAGTGTAGCAGAAACCAGAGGCCTCAACCCAGACCAATGACTCTGCAATGAACACTTGCAAGTAAAGATGCATGGACAAAAGTGTTTACTGTGTCACACTACAGCTTCCATGATGAGATTTTTCCTTTTCTTCTTTCTCTTTTTTTTCCTCTTAAATTCTATTTTATTTTATTGGGGGGCGGGTTGCAAGAGCGGAGGGTGGATAGGAAGGGATGGGAAGTGAATGGGATGGAAATGCATGATGTGAAAGACACAGAGTAAATAAAAAGAAATTAAGAAAAAAAAGAAAATTCTTTGTACCAAATTCTTCTCACACAGCGAATTCTCACACAGTAGATCTTTGTCTTCAGAAAAAAAAAATCTATTCCCTCTTACAATCGTACTTGAGCAGGTCAGGGTGTCCTCAAAACACCTCTCTTTTCTCTTTAATTTAAAATAGACTTATTAAAACCGATAAGAAATTATAAATATAAACACATATATGAATACCAATTTGGATCACATGATATTTTGACATATGCATGTATTACTATATTGCATACTGTTTGTGGTGCTGGGGATGGTACTCAGGGATTTCCTCACACTAGGTAAGAGCTGTGCTACTGAATTACAACCAGCCCTACATGGTGTTCAAAATCAAGTTAACACTGCCATCTCCCCAAACACATATCATTTCTTTATCATGGAAACATTAAAAATCCTTCTCCTTTTGAAATCTATAATATCTAATTGCTACATGTAGCCACTCTATTATGCAGTCGATGTCCCTCTGGGATGTCCCTCTGTGTCAATCTTCCCTACCTGTGGCCTCCTGAATCCTCCCCAACATGCTGTAACCACCATTTTACTCTGAGCGTCTGTGACATGGTCTCTCTTGTAAACGGAGCTGGGAAGACTGACGGGACCATGGGACTAATGCTATCATGTCATAGTTCTGGGAATTATTCTGGAATGTATGGCATGGAAGGAGGATCAAACAGCCCACTTTAAGATTCTGCCTCCCACAGTGACCACTCAATGAGCTTTCAGCATAAGACACAAGGGTGATGTTCATAACTGTCTCAGAAGCCAGCAGAATTTACAGTTCTCATTTGTTTCTAATGAAGTTTACAGTCAGACTGTAGTTAGGATGAAATAAAGCAAAATAGTTTATGCTAAATCGTTGTTTCCTACTTAAATCTCACCAAACATATGGCAAGCACTTAGTATGGTCCAACCACTATTATACATATTGTAGTTCTCAGAAACTTAAAGGTTAATAAAACAAAGGTTTGGTTTTTTTTAATGTTGGTTTTTTTGTGTGTGTGGGGGGGGGGGCTTTTTGAGGGGGGTTGTTGTTTTGGGATTATTTTGTTTTTTGTTTGTTCTATTTTGTGTTTGTTTGCTTGTCTATCTACAGGCAATAAGAATGATCTGGATAATTAAGAGTCAAATGTCCAAATGTAATGGACAATAATTTTTAATTTTCTAAAACTCATCAGTGAGTCTGGGCTAGTACATGATTTCACTATTGCTCAATTTTTTAAAGTAGAGAACATGTGACATATGTAAATTTAAGTGATTTTGACAACGAAATGAACCTTGCAATGTGGAAATATGGTTCTCAATATTCTAGAGCCATACTTAGAATTTCTGAATCCTGAATACTTCTAGTTCACTAGCTCTTTTGTGAGGATCATAAAGCCACTGTAACAAACCCAGGGACAAGAGACAGGTTTGCTCCATGTGGTCGTTTGAATAATGGCTGTCACAGGCTCATGTATTTGAAAGCTTGGTCTTTAGGTAGTAGCACTACTCCAGGGATTAGGAGGTGTGGTCTTGTTGGAGAAAGTGTGTCACTGAGGGTGGGCTTTGGGGTTCAAATGCTCAAGACAGGCTCAGTGTCTCTCTTCCTGCTGCCTGCCAATCTGGATGTAGAGCTCTCAGCTACCTCTCCAGCACCATGTCTGCCTGAATGCTGCCATGTTTCCTGCCCTGACGATAATGGACTAAACCTCTGAAACTGTAAGCCACCCCAGTAAATGCTTTCCCTTATAAGATTTGCTGTGGTCATGGTATCTCTTCACAGCAATAGAACATTGATTAAAACACTCCATGAAAGGTATGATCTTGATATGAGATAATAGGAATTGCAAAAGACTGTAAAACATGAAAATTATGTTCAGCAGTCTATAAAGCAGGTATTATTAACATATGAGTCTTGAAGGATAACTTAATATATAAATTATAACATCTAGCTCGAAATAATTCTGAAATTCCTAAGATCCCTTCCAATATGAAAAATGAGTAAATCCTAATTCTTTTGTGAAAATTTTATTAGTAATATTTACTTGCTTTTCTCAGGGGCGTACCATGTTTAAATAAAAAAGTACCTGGGTCAAAGTAGGCATACTTTTAGTGGAAATCATCTCAAAACTTATTATCTAAAATGATTGTTATTAATGTGTTAATAATTGTTCTGTTGCTGAAAAAAAGAACAAACCTGAGCGAATCAACTTGAAAAGGAGAAAATGTTTAATTGGGCTCCTGGTCCATGTTGTCCTGTCCTGTGTCTCTGGGCCTGAGGCAGAACAGTACACCACAGTGGAGAATGGAGTCAAGAAGGTCTGTTTACGTCAGAAAAGGGAAAAAGGCAGATGCCGAGGTCCTAAAATCCCACTGAAGGGCATGTTCCAATGACCCAACTTCCTTCCCCCAGGATCTGCCTCCCGGGGTTCCACCACCACAAGCTGGCAGCCAAGGTTTTAGCACATAGTTCCTGGAGGGCAGTTAATGGCCAAGCTGTAACATAAACCCTGACGCACATTAGAATTAACCATTAACAACATATTCTTTGCACATTATAACTAACTATTACCGACATATTCTTCACACTTTAGAATTGACCAATACCGACATATTCTTGTTTCTATGCTCATTTCCATGACAATTCATCTGTGCCCTAGTATAATTAAGTCAAAAGGTACCATGAAAGGACCCAGGCATCAGGATGTTTTCAAGGCTCACTCTCCTTGGGGTTCTAATGTACATCCATAAATAAACAAGAAATGTGGCATGAGAAAATTTAAAAATAGTTTATCTTTCTTTTAAGTATGTGTATATGCGGGGAGTGTGGGCATGAGTATCTGAGGAAGCCAGAAGAGAGTTGGAGGTACAGGCAGTTATGAGATACCAAACATGGATGCTGGGACCAAACTCAGGACCTCTGTAAGAATAGCAAACCTTTAACCAATGAGCCGTCTCTCCAGTGCCAGGATTTCTTTTTTAAACAATATTAAGTGATTAATGATTACTTTAAATGTCAAGGAACTACAGAACTCATCATGTACCTCCTAGCAGGCAACTTGCGTTTGCCCTTTGCTAAGAAAATGTTTATGGTGGAAAAGGCTGATCAATTAAGTCAAAGACTGAACCGGGACAGAAAGGAGCAGGAGTTTTGGTACCATTTTGTACTGACGACTGAACTGTTTTCCCCCAAATTCATACGATGATGCCTTCCTTTCTTCTCCGTACCTCTGAGAATGACAGTGTTTGAAGACAGGACTGGACCACTAGTAAAGTGCCGAGGTTAAAGGGAGGACCACAGACCCACAGACACAGCTCGTGTGCAGAAGACAGCAGGAGAGTGGCTACTCGCAAGCCACGAGGAGAGTCTTAGGAGAAGCCAACCATGCCAGCGTCTGTACTTTGCACTTCCTAACGATAGGACTATGAAAACGTCTCTGTTTCTACTATATCAGTATCCCTTCTGTGGTGTTTCTCCTGAGCACCTTGGTAATGACACTGGGTTTGTGTTGTATGACTTTCCAGGATTTAACTAAGATCACGGTTAGTCTTTGTTTCTCAACCCCCAAACCCACAATTATCTTACAGGGTTTCTGTGTATCTCTTTAAAAGCAATATACCTCAAAACTGCCTCAAAATCCGGCGAATTTCTTTAGTATAAGACTAGCCTGGAATTTGAGTCCTTTTTTGGTCTCCAAGTTTGACACTTCAGTTACACATGCAATCCAGAATCTTTGCAGAGTTCTGATTGCCAGCATCTCTGTTCTGTTCAGTGAAACCTTGATATTTCAGACTTTCAGTTCCAGCAGGATCCGTGGATGCCTTGAGGTGAGAAATGGCCCTTTTGTCCTTCTGTATCAACTCACTCCCTCTGTGCTTCTCAACTGTCCTGCTTTTTGTCCTTTTCCCTAGTTTCCAAAGCACTGTGGAACTGTGGGAAATTCTGTTCTGCTCCCTCCCTCATCCTTTGCCTGGTCCCTTAGCCTCCCACCTTTCCAGGAATTCAGTAGATCAGTTTTGAACTAATGAAAACAAATCTCCTCAATGAAAACCTTAATGTCTCCATTTCTCACTTAACCCAATACAAAGACTGAAAGCCTCACTGATTTGTCTTCTTCTATGCAGGCGGAGATCCTTAATGTATAAAATTTTCCATAGATGAAATTTCCTCTATCTGGTCATTTCTGCTCACACAGTTGGATGAAATGTCAAATACACAGATTTTGTCATCTGTATGGCTCTTCTTCTAAGTGTAGTCAGAGTATTTCTTACTCATATCATACTCCAATAGAATTTGAATGCACGTTGCGTGTGCGTGTGCGCGCGTGTGTGTGTGTGTGTGTGTGTGTGTGTGTGTGTGTGTGTGTGTCTGGAGATTGAACCCAGGGTCTCATGCATACTGTGCATATGTTCTAGTATGAAGCAATACCCTAATCTCTGAACTTCTTAATATGCAGAAGTTGTTGGAAAGCTAGTGAATCTTCCCAACATGTGACTAAAGGATGAAAAGCTAACCTTTAATAGAGGTCATTAAGTGTGATTGCAACGGTAAATAAAATGATGCCCTTATATGTTAGTTTGCTCATTGAGAAGTCTCTGAAAAAACCACTTACAAATACATATTTATAAATGGCTTTTCTGGTAAATAGTATTTGTTCAAAAGCCTAAATATCATCCAAAAATGATGCAGTAATCATTGACAATGATAGGCTATCTTGGTTGACACTAGGTAAATGCAATCATCTTTCAAATGCCAAAACACATTGTACCAAATTGTACACATAAAAACATTCTATAGACTTCAAAGAAAAATATGAGTAAAAGCAAATGTAAGCACAGTTTTAGTTTGGATGCATCCCATGTACCTAAGTTGTTTTTCGTTTCTCTAAGGCAGTGATTTTCACACCACAGGTCTCTAGTCACATGGGTCCCCTTACATTGAATAGCTGGCTCTTTAAGACTTCTAATTTCTCTCTATGAACATGCTATGATACTAAAGTCTAGCGAGCACACAGGAGGCCTGTGGTTCTTCAGGTGAATGTGACTGTGATGGGGCTCCTGAGTCCCATAACTCTCAGTATCCCTGCCGTTACCTCCATCTTATTCCATGTCCCTTTCCAATGATGAAAGGATCTTTGCACACAGGTGAAAGAATAGGGAACGGTAAAAATGTCTGTCTATTTTCTTCTGCAGGCTGTGTCTGGAAGACCCACCTTCTGCTGAAAATAAGAGCTGTCAAAAGAAAGGGTTCAGTTCTGTAGGTAAAAGACTTCTCTCTTCAGAGGTTCTACTCTGCTCTCCATACGGTTTATTTCTGTATCTTTCCAAACGCAATACCAGGCAAGGAAAGTGAGCATCCTCCAGACATAGATGAATCCTGCCCTTTGCATTTACCTAAAGTAAAAAGAGCAAATCTCCCGAGAGTGGTGCAGTTGAAAACAACAGATTTTCCTTAAGTAGTAAGAAATGTTTAAACATTGCAAATAGAAATAAAGTACAATGCCCCTTCGCAATACAAACACATATTCTAAAGTTGGTATCCACAGGTGCTGAAGACAAGAGCTGGATCTGTTCTCTCGGTGTGAACTCCCATCCTGCTGACTCACTACTGTAGTCTGTACCTGTAATGTCCACCTGTCCATCAAGGGTGTGGTGCCCAGCTTGGCTCTATGAGGATGCAGTGGAAACTTCAGGAGGTGAGCCTTAGTGGGATGGCTTGAGGTGGCCGGGGGTGTGCCCTTGAAGGGGAGAATGAATCTGGTCCCTTCTTTTCCCTCCTATTTTCTATCACCCAGTTGTGAATTGGGCAGCTCTGTTTCTCCATATGCTCCTGCCAGATCCACTACCTCACCAAAGACCAAAGCCAATGGCACTGATGAGTCGTTGATGAAAACATAGGAACTGGAAATCCAAATCAGCCTTTCTTTGTAAGTTGATTTTCTATGGTATTTTCATGGTGATAGAAAACTAACATGCCCCCCCCCAACTCATGCATGGTTATTACTAGCATGTAAAGTATTTATAGATACCAGTTCACTTCCATATATTCTACATCAAGAGTTTGTCAGGTCAGACTTCCATAGTAAGTCCATCGGCTTCCCTGTCCTTATCCAGCAATTAGGTTTAATTATTTCAGGGATGCATGTGCTAATTTTAACTCAAGGTCACCTCAGATCTGTATTGCACTATTATTGCCCATTTTGCAGGTGAGAAAACTGAGTTTTAGAAAATCAAAGGAGTCCCTCCATATCACTTCATTAACAAGAAGCAGGTTTGACATCAGATGGTCCACTTTTGAAGCCTAGCCTCATGGCAGTGTGTCGCTTCAGAGCCAGGACTGAGGGTGACTCTAATGGGCTTCCCTAGGGTTGCTTAATGAAAAATTTTAAAACTAAAACTCTATTAGCCTCCAGGAACAGAAACAGAAAGAATTGATCACACTACTAGATTCAAAACTGCCATTATTACATATTAAAGGCCCACAATTAAGACCACAGTCATGAGTCAATGAACAAGCCATTAGACAGAAAACAGTAATATCAACACAAGCACAAGTCTATTAATCTGTTGCTCCCTGGAAGTCATTATCTCCAATAACTTAAGGCTAAATAATTTCTAGGCAGAATCAAAACAAATGTGGTATTGCCCAAGTATTCCATAAGGTCATTTACAACTTAGAGTTTGTTTATTCTGGTCAAGAGATTATAGAATCCTGTTGAGAAATCATTTATATAATATACCTTTAAAGCCTATTTTTTTCATGAACTAGAAAATAGAAGGTTAATATGAGGCATGGGATGTAATGGCCAATGCATCTATTCAACAAGTATTGCCTTCCTTTCCAGGCAAAAAGGAGATGGTGATTCCAGTAGGTGGATTCTACTATCACAATAGATTCCATCCCCATGGAAATTTTACCAAAGCCTCTAACACTTTGGTTTATAAGTCTCAACACAGATCCTGATTTGAATTACCTCTTTAAAATATGCTTATATCAGGGTCTTTGTCCTCACTGCTTTAAATTTTTAGATCACTCTAAGCACTGAATTTTCCTTCATAGCTCTTTGTTTCAAATATGTGTTGGGAGAAAAAATGAGGCTCCAACTTTAACTTTCATCTTGCAAGAAAACAAAAATCAAAGTAGCTTTTCCACCAAGACATATGAGTAAAGAGGGGAGAGATTAGCATTTCAACATAAATTTGCTGTTTCCTAAGCCAATGCTTAGGCCTGCGATCACACAGAAAGTGACAGTATACCATCTCCCTTCAGTTCTTGACATTTTGGTTGTGAGCCTAGCCTTTATGGCTGAACCCTCTTTCTGCCCTGTCCCTGCAGCTCTTATCCAAACCACAGGTCTGCAGTGCTCCAGTGTGATCCAGTAAGGGGGCATGTACAGTCAAAACTGTGTCCATAATGATGCTCGGGTAATAGTCTCCTTTTAAATTCTCATCCTTTGCCCAGGACACAGTAGAGTATTCCAAAGATTGTATGGCCTATAATAGCCCAAAAGATTATACACAGAACACACATTGTCTTTCCTTATTGATCAGAACTTAACGAGATTTATGAATATAAAATAGTGCTACCTTCTTAGGACAGGTTTTGATTTCTCATAACAAGACTCAAAATTATGCTTAATTTAACTTACAATAGATTATTTGTGACTTTATATATATCTGGACTTAGAAAGTTTCTGAGCTTTGATTTCTAATAAGGGAAATGTCCATGGCTAGCACAACACCTGTAAACAGAAGAGCCCAAGACTTCCAAGAATTTTTAAGATCCTAAAGTGTCTGAGACCCAATGTTTCAGAAATACTGCTGCAATTGGGCTTCAGTTTTGGGTCAATCTCACCATTTTAGAGAAGCTTCCTATGTCAAAGTCTCTGTCAGAGGTGGATGGATATTTGTCACAGGCACGTAATACCCCAGGTACCTAATAACTTAGGCTGCCCTGTGCCACAGTGCTTCCCTGGCCTTGGTTGTTCTCTTTGCCTCTAGTGTCTTTGTACATGTTGAGGAAAGGCAACACAGTTGTGAACAAGGAACAATCTCTTCAGGGATCACATTTGAACACCGGGAAGAGATGGAAACATCAAAATAGGGAAAGTGAATACAATAGTGAATCAGCATCGTGCTCTGAGTTGTAACTAACTGAAGCTGTGCCACAAGCTCTAGGGAAGCAAGGTTGCTCTGATTCTGACTTTAAGTCATTGCTAATGAGAAAACCCAACTCAGTGGAAACTCAGAATAGTGTCTCAGCAGGCCAAGGAAACAGTAAGTGCAGAGGCTCTGAAGCCAGAGTGACTGACAATTCAGAGAGAAGAAGAGGGAAGAAGTGAGAAGCAAGGTCAAAGAAAGGCAGGACTCCAGTAACAGTGGTTCATACTGTAATTGCCATAGGAAAATCTGGTAGGGTTCTGAGCCAAGAAATGGTGTGACTTTTTTCATGCTTCAAAAATAGCATCCAGTCTGTGGAGAACAGATGGCAAGAGGTCAGCAATGGAAGACAAGACAGGAACCATTTACAAATGAGAGTCAGAGGACAGTGATTCTCCTTTTTCTAGAGTCAGGACCAAGCTAGGCATGCAAGTTTGAGGGAACTCATCACTGGGTTCCCTTAAGTCACTTGTTTTCAAATATTTATACAAACCACATTGGTATTGACAGAAAACAACACAAGCGTGAAAATTCCCTTGAGTGTGATTGCATTCATCCTTGAGGAAAATAATGCTCAAGGGTCACAAACCTATTTGTGGGTTAATCATTATTTTAGTAATTTTAGCACTAAATAATGATTGATAAGTTGTTCATAGCCTATTTATATTGCAGCTATTAAATAATAGCACAGCTCATGAAATATAGGAATAGTTAGAAGAATGTAACCTAGAGAAAGAGGTTCTACAAAAAAAAGTCTGTGCACTGAGACAATCATACCATTACAACTACCTGTGGAAGCCTGTGATGAGTGTGTCAGTGGAAGGACATGTGCATTACCTGTGGAAGCCTGTGATGAGTGTGTCAGTGGAAGGACATGTGCATTACCTGTGGAAGCCTGTGATGAGTGTGTCAGTGGAAGGACATGTACATTCGGGCAGGAACCTGCAGCAGTGCTGAACAGCAAATGCCTGTTGCTTCTTTCTGCATGGGGACCATATCAGCAAGCAAGGGCTCAAAGACGGGCTACTGGCCAATGGTCACTCACGTGGAAGGACACAGAAGGAAAGGATAGAGCCCACAGGTTTAAAAGGAACTCCTCTTTCTAGTAACAACAGTCCTATCAACAGGGCTCGGTGAAAATGTGTAGACACAGCAGTGTGCCTGATTGTACCTGTATCTGGCTTTGTCATTGAAGTAAGAAGGCATGCTTCATCTGCCTTAAAGCATTAGCCCTGTGACATGATTCTTTCTTTGTCTACTGAGCACTTTCCTCCATGTTTTACAAAGCAACAGACACACACACACACACACACACACACACACACACACACACACACACAGGAATATTCTACAAAGCAGATCAATTTCAGTGAACTGCATTTATCAAATGCCCAAAATAGACCTGTATATTCAAACCATAAAATTTTATAAAATGTATCTTCTTATGTGCTTAAGGATTTTACTATCTCAAAGAAAGTACATTTGAAATTAAGAGCTTAAGTGTCAGAGGATCTCTGTCATGGGTCTATTTGTGCTTGAGTTGAGTTTAAACTCAATGTTCTTGCTGCCTCAGAGCTGATGAACTGTAGGTAATGGGTTCAGGCATCTTGGAGAATTCTAAAAATCCAATGTACTAAGCAATGTCCACTCATAAGAGAAATAAGAAATGTTGTCACAAACTCATCTTGACACAGATATGCTTTTTATCTCTGTCATTTCCTAAGGTGAATTTTCCTATGATGCAGTCAAGAAGAAACTAAAACATCTCACCTAATGATGTTCCTCATTCTCACAGGGTAGATGAAGCCACAGAGAGTAATGGATTTAATCCAAACTGGTTTTCCCCTTTCCTTTCCCTGTTTTAATGTTCTGTTTCATTTTGTTTTCACTATTACTTTGAAAGTTTAAATTTTGAGGTTTCAATATTTTATTCAGGTTTTATTTTAAGTAATGTTAATTACAGCATTTGAAGCGGAGAAACTGATTCTACACAAAATAGAAAACTGCATACTGTACGGAGAAGGCTCTACCTCTACACTGTACCCCTTAAAGTGCTAAAAACTCGAGTGGAGAAGCTATAACAGAAGCCAGGTTAGACCCTCATGTTGTCATGGTGACTGCAGTCACCTGCCCAGCTCAGAGCTGGAGATCCTCGAGATTTCATACTCTGCTGCAATGGGAATCAAGGCAACTAAAAAGAAGAGGAGGAGGAGGAAAGAAAAGAAAACCACACCACAACACAAGTAAGAATTAAGTCCTGAATGACTGTCTCCATCATACCCAACCTCTCCACCCTAAAATGGCACACAAGAAATAGCTAGCCACACCCTGAAGACTACTTTTGGTGTAAACCAGATAACTGATGGGATAGATTTGGGAAAAGGGCATGGAGATCTGTCTGAAAAGTCCCTTTCACACAGGTGTGTACACACTTCTCAGCAGTGAGCGTTAGGATGCCAAGACTCAATGCTCAGGAAGACACAGTTTCATATGGACTCATACAGGTTTACAAAGGGCCAGCACATTCCCAACTTCCATTTGCAGCCTGCCATCTAGAGGGGATCCTCCCCAACCCACATCTACAGCTAAAAGGACCTTTTCTAGACTGGAGTTTCTTCTGTGCATCCCAAACAGTAGCACTTTAAAGCTGAGCCATCCCTAGCCTAGAGATCTAAGGTGGTATTTATCAGTTCTTGCATCTCCAACATACAACATTAAAAGGTACCCTAAATTCTGAAGGTAGCTATGTTGCAAAATAGTTTAAAATTAATGATTGTACAATATTCATTTCTGCTTTAAATTCCAGTCCTAGACCAGGCTTGTGGCCACCAGGACTGACGTTCTTGCCATCCGGCAGAGCTGACATTATCAGTTTGATATCTGGCTTTATGGTCTGAGTGTACCCTAAGCCAATCAGGCATTAAGGCTGACCTGATACTTGGCTGTTATTCCAAAGTGAGAGTTACTGTTTCCTGATATCCAGGAGAGACTGAAAGCAATCTCCAACTTCTTGTTCACCTTCTGGTAAATGGGAGCCTCCAAACTCTGTCTGGTCGTTCACATTGGTATGAACCTGGAATTTGTCCATCTTGTAGTCAGTTACGAAGTTGCTTTGGGTCACTTGGGACTTCAAGGTCTCAAAATTCATCTGATAGCCAGCCAGTCCTCATAGCCAAGCACCAGGTCGCCTGGGACGGAGGCCGAGCAGTGTCAAAGTTCACATCACAGCGCAGGTTAATATGCTCCCTCTTGTGCCGTCTTGGTTTTAGCTTTCCTCCTCCCCTCTTAAGTAAGCAGGATGAGTCAAAGGTCAGCTTCAGTGCATGTGGGGATGGTCTTCCACGGTGCCCTCGGTGCCCCAGGCACTGTCTGTGTTCCACTTCTCTGTAAATATCCGGCAGTACTCGGTCCGTCTGTACTTTGTTTCCAGGCTGCCACTCACTTTGACGGTCTCGGTGATGGAGGAGCCTGAGCTCGTAAATTCCAATCCATTCTTGGTCTCGTTTTCAAACCATGTTTTATGAAGTCAAAGCTGTAGTCCTTGGTGAAGACATCCCTGGCGGGCTTGCCAGCACAGGTGAGAGGCACAGCCATTGTCTCTGAGGAGGTGACGGCAGGAGTATCGGCTGCTACCTTGAGGCTCAGGTCTTTGAAAGTTTTAAACAAGATGTTTTGGTCACATTTACCCCTTCTCCCCCAGCTTCTAAAGACTATAAGCTCCTGAGGCAGCGGATGACCACAGGAAGCTGCCACATACAAACTCCTAGAAGCTGTGACACTGTACAAATCCTGTGCACTGTGCAGCCCAAGCAGGCCAAATCCCAGGTAGGGGAGAGGAGCTGGGCAAACAATCTCACCCCAAGCCATGGAGTTACCAGAGACTGGCAGCTGCTGGGAAAGGGAGAGACGATTTCCCACAAGAGTGTAGCTCCCAAACGTTTTTATTTTTTAAGAACAGTAGTATGCAGCAAATGTTTAACTGTTGACTCTCAGAAGCTAGGAGTGGAATACTCTGAGCTATCTGTGGCATAAGCATCTCAACTAGAGATACCATACTATTGACTTGAGATTACCAACTATAGGCTGGGTAGGGATGTGAGTAACCAGCTCTCTAGGGCTATGACTCACAGGTTCTAACACCCTGTTATAGGATCACTGAGGTCCAGTGGTGGAGATGTCTGTGGGATTCTGGTGTATTATGAGACTGGCTACAGCTACCACAGGCTTTAATAAGAAAAAAATTAGCATGCAACTACATTTTAATGTATAATCCTTTCATCTTATGTGTTACAAGATAAGATCATGTCTCTGAAACCAATAATTTTAATTAAGAGTCAGTAGAGTCTAGATGCCTAGCTAAGATGAACCCAGAGCTATCTGCTCAAACAGATTCCTAATTGAAAAAAATCTTTGAAAACCAATGGAAACTTTGGTCATGGGAAAGACACACACACACTCCAGGAATCTGGCTCACTAGAACTGGTCTCATGACATATCTGGGCCCCAGGGTCAGTGTTAAGTGCCCTGGCAGTAAGTACTGGATGCTTCAAAAATTTCTCTATCTTTGGAGTATCTAACTGCGAGCTTTGTAGACCACAGATCATGTTCTATACCCGTGTTTAGAAAAGTAATCTCACTCAAGGTCCCAGAAAACAAGGGAAAAAAAAGCCCAGACTCTGCCAGTCTGAAATGGTTCATAGTTTCTAGATGAAAGTCAACCCATAGAAAAACCTCCCATTAAGGAGTTTTAAAATGTTTTTCCAATTAAGAAGAGGGTTTTATTTTGCTTTAGTTTTTTTAGTATATTGACCATACTAATAATATCACCTCCAGAAGAAATGGTAAGTTCTTCTGGCTTCCTTATATTAGTATAATTGCATCGTTATGTCTCACTCAAGCTCTATAATATGACAAGTTTTGCTTTGTTACCATGTTTTGGGGACATCAAATCATTTTATTGATGATAGAGGAAGAACATTTATAACCCATAATGAGATCCTTTATTTTTGGCTTTTCTTGAAATAAAACAGAAGGGGTTAACTGTCAGGAAGCATCTAGAACAGCTTTTGTAAGGATTGTTAAATGAGTAGCCTTCGTGGGGTATACCGATCTTCATGAAAAGAACAAGGGGAGAGAAAAGTACTAAATGCTAATTTGAAAAGAAGCTAAACTAATCCTCAATAAATTTTGGGAAATGAACAGCCAGCTTGACTAAAGAGGAATAACATGAATCCGGTGATGAAAGAGAAAGAGAAGAAACAGGATGTGCTTTGTCATGAAAACCCAAGTGACAGCAGGAAGGTGCACCTGTGGACAGACGGGTATTTATGAGCAAATGGTTATGAAGACCACACAGGGTCAAGGAAGGAATTCAACCCTGCAATTTCTTCTTCTCAAGAACAAAATGGTATCTAGACTCAATGTTTTCTTTTCTACTCCGTTTTTCATTTAGTACCTTTTAAAGCCACAGGCATAGACTCACAAGGTAACCTGAAAAACACAAAACCTGGAGGTATCAAAGAAGCTATCCACGTGCATCCTGAACATGGGTGCTGAGCAGGGACATGCCAAGTGTGCCTGCTCTGGTTAGCAAGTGTCATAGGTCTGTCCTCTCTAGTCTCACTAATCTAAGTGAAGTCTGTGGGTGACAGTCCCGGAATTACCTGGGAACTTGTTAGAAATGCAGACTCCTTTGGTCCCATGGTGGTTGGATTACAGCATTATACTCTGTGTGTTGCAGGGTGGTCCTTAAGTACATGAAAGTCTGAGAAAGCCTGGAGTAAAGGACTCATTCATTCAAAATGGAGGAGTTTGCTAAACAAATGGATCACCCCTTCCTATCTTATCTGTATTGTGGAAGTCAGGAAGATGGAAACATAACAGAATATTTAGTAAGACATATGTTTAAAATATTCAGGGTACTCCATCATAGTAAGGTTTAAACATCATAAAAGTCAACTGTAGAAGTTGATTGCATCATCTTGTCTTTATGACCGATAACATATTTTCCTTTTTTGGTTTACTTTCATATATACTGCATTTACAGCACTAATCTTCTGCCTTTATTTGCCTTGGCTTTGTTGATGTACACTTGACAATATGGACTGAATTGAATACACATACTGTGTACAACATGATGTTTGGGTATGCATGGATTCTGAAATGATGATGACAAGCTCATTAACCTTTTAGTCACCTCCCAGATAGATTTCTTCATGGACATCTGAGATCTGCTCTCCTAATAAGTTCAAATAAACAGTCTAGAATTGTTAGTTATAGTTACTACACTGCACTTGAGACCCTAACAACATTCTTATAACTGAACATTTGTGCCTTTGGCCAACATTTCCCCACTTTTCCTTCCCCTGCCTGTAATGACCACTCTTCTAATTCATCTGTCTGTTCGATGAATTTGATGTTTAGAGATTGCACAGGTAAGTGAGATCATCCAGTCTCCCTCTGCCTGATTTAATTTAATGTATACACATATATATTGTATGTGCATGTATATACATTATAGTATGTATGTGTATGTATATACATTATAGTATGTGTATGTGTGTATATACATATATTGTATGT
>CABHPQ010163524.1:0-38586 GCA_902168405.1 Peromyscus aztecus | reverse complement strand
CTCTCTCTCTCTCTCTCTCTCTCTCTCTCTCTCTCTCTCTCTCTCTCTCACAGACACACACACACACACACACACAGAGAGAGAGAGAGAGAGAGAGAGAGAGAGAGAGAGAGAGATTCCTCATCTCTACTTTGCAAATGATGTAATGGAGACTTATGGAGACACGTAATGACTTTCCCCAGTCCACATGAATAGAAAGCAGCAGAGTCAAAGTCAGAATCCTGGACCTCTGAGACCAGAGATTGGGTTCCTCTTTTTGAACCAGAGGTATGTCTTTGACAGTTCACTCTGACCAATTTAGTTGGCATATTGATTACTTTTGTTGTTGTTGCTGCTGCTGCTACCAAACGCCTGACACAAAAGCGGTGTATGAGAGGAAAGGTTTGTCTTGGCTCATGGTTCAGAGGAACACCATCCATCATGGCTGTGAGAACAGGCAAGTCTGTGATGCTGACTGGGAAGCAGAAACAGAGCAGTGCTCATCTGTCTTTCTCCTTTTTTCCTTTTATTCCATCTGAGACCCCAGTCTATAGGATGATGCCATCAATGTTAAAGACAAATCTAATCTCCTCAGCTAATCTTCCCTGGAAATGCTCTCACATATACAATCTCAGCTGTGTCTCCTAGGTGATTCCAAAGCCAGTCAAGCTGACCGTGAGGATCAACCATCACTGTTAACAGTGCTGCTGCAAATGTCAAGAGGTCCTATGCTGGGGAAACTCAGTTCTCAAGACATCTTCCATGTTCTAATGCCCTCTGTAGACATTAGGTGAGTTCTTGCGGTACAACAGCCACCGTGTCTTTCTTGCCAACTCTTTAACACATACTACTGTCCCTTTCCCTCCTGTTAACTCTGCATTCTGCATGTCTAGTTCCTCTTTCTGTCATGCTTCTGCCTCTGCAGGCCTTCCTGGTCTCTTCAGGAGGAAGGAGCTATTTCTCCACTGTCCTCAAACACCTCACACATCTCCCAGATGGGCACAGGCTTTTCAGCCAGATCCAGGCTGACCCAGAAAGAAGGAACTAATAAGTTCTGGACAAGTTCCCTAGATTTAGAGCAATAAAAGGGCACAATCTTCTTGGGGGAGAGCAAGGAATCATAAGGACACTATTTTCCCAAGGATCTCACAGCAAATGGTTACAAACTGGATGAAACAGAAACTGAAAATTGAAAACCATCTTGTTGGCAGGGTTGTATCTGTGTGTACTCTTGGGGACACTGCGTTCTCTGCCTCTCCCCTGGAAGCTGGAGACTGTCAGCCATCCCGGGCATCTCTGGGTTCACGGCAGCACATTTATCTGTCTTTACAATGCCTTCTCTCAATATCTTTGTCTCTGCATTTACATTTGCTCCTCTTAAAAGAACACCAGTGACTGAATTAAGGTCCATACTTAATCCAGCATAGCCTTCATCATCACCTCCTAGCCTCTGCAAAGACTTTATCTCCAAATAAAGTCACTTTCTGAGGTACTAGAGATGGGACGTCAGCGCTGTGGGTGACACGACTCTACCAACAATGAAAGTTAAGCAGAGGTTCTGCAGCCAAGGAAGCCAGTTTCTACACCGTTGGGTTCCACGGCCCTTCTGATCTTGTGTAGGTGAAGTCACCTGTTACAGCTTCAGATTCCTTCTCCAAAGGAAGAAGCATGGGAGACATGGAGAGGCTGAAATGAGGAAAGAATTATGAAACACCTGAGTTGAAGTCGTGGATATGTTCTCTTCTTCTCCAGTTGGGTACCAAGAAAGACACTGGGGTAGGTAGTGTTGGGGAGAGAAGGACAGATGCTCTGTCCTGCTTTTTGTCTAAATAAAAGGAAATGTTTTTAACTTTAACATGGTAAAACTGTATGCAATAAGAACAGTTATCAAGGAAGAAATACATTTACAGTATCCAGTCCACTTGTATTTGGCAAATTCAGAGAAATTACTCTATTACCTATCCTATCTTGGTGAGTCCAAAGCTCTGTACCTAAGTTACCTTCTGTCATACCTAAGGAAAATTGCGCCTATAACTACCTAGTCTTAAACTCCATCAAAGACCCCAGAAGGATGTAATATTACCTGAATAAACAGTAAGTGCATTGCAAGCCACTTCCAAAACTATAAAAATGACAGAGACAGCCAGCTGCCGGGACAGTTACCCAAGGTTCCTCTGCAACAGTGGGACATCCACCTTTGGCCTGCAGGCCTAGAATATCTGGCAGACTCTTCTGTGAAGCAGGAATTTTGAAGGACTGCCCTGCCTTGTCTTGGCAAAGTTTGCCAGTCTTTTTCCTTTGTGTCCTGCTTGTCCAGTTTGTACAGCACACTGACAGCAGTCAAAGCAAAGGCAGCTTTTTGCCCAAATGACTAGCTTTGCCATAATGAAAGCAAACTCCATATGGAGGTTCTTCAATGCCCATCATCCTTTTATGAAATAGACTGGTACTGCCAGGAGCAGATGTGTCTCATTGTCATGAAAAGCCCTGTGTTAGCAAAATATTTTAAATGCTGTATTCTGTAGGTCTTTGAAGTCTTTGAAGACCATCTATCTATCTAAAGTATATCCATTTAACCTTGAAAACATACCTAACATAACTACAAGTTTGATTACTATAGATGACTAACTACTAACCTTAGTTTCTTGGTTATACATTACATTTTAAAATGAGCTACATAAGCACAATGCCCCAAACAAGAGTAGAAACATAATACAGTATAACAAAAATAACTTTAAATTTGTATCAATATGACAAAATCCATACCAATGTAAAATATTTGAGGTTAATAGTTGTCTTTTTATCCTATATTCCTATATCCCCCCCTAAATGATGACCAACATCCATAACCCACTGAATAACCAAAAACTACCCACCCCACCTCTTAGAAATGTTGGCATTGTGCTCTCTAGACTGCTTCCTGCTGTCTGAGGGTCACAGCATCTTTAGGGAATCCTGAGAAAATTGAGATAATGGTCAAGTCCTGGGGAAACTAGTTGGAACATTTGTTGTCCAGTCTCAGAACAGTTTCTGTGCAGAGGGATCAGTATATACGTCACCTGTCTTGTAGTTTTTATTGGTTTATTTCTCTATGTCTGTAACTAAGATTTTCAGGAGTTCTCCCCCTATCAAATCTGATCTCTATTAACCTCAAAGGAATCCAAAGCCTTTTGTTTCCTATGGAAACAAAAGCATAACCTTTCTCCCAAAGCAATACATTTTCTGACTTCCATTTTAAAGCTAAGGCATCCCTGAAGTATCTAGGCTGGTTTAATTCAGCAGTCCCTTTTACAATACCATGTCTCTCAGCAGCTGTCAGTTGCTCATCAACATTCAAAAAGTTCGAATTCAACACAACACCATACATGATCCAGACTCCCTGTGTATTTCAGCATTGAGCCTCATCATATGGGGTCAAGGGGCCTCAGAATCAGAACTGGTTGGCCTAGTACATTCTGGGAGCAATTTCTCTCCTGGGAGAGAAGGGCACACCTAACCTGCAGGGTGTCTGTTTTCAGTGTCACTCTGCCTTTGAAAGTCATCCTTGAGCATGTGGGCTGTTGATACTGCCTTGGAAGATGGTAATAAATGGCTAAAAATCCCAAGTGAGGGCAGGAAGAATAGAGGATGAGGCTAAAGTAAGACTGTGCTAAATCCCATGGGCAAGTTGAACACTCTATGGGGCTTAGACAGATACTTTCATGGCTACTTTTCTCTGTCTGAATGAGTAGTACTTGATCAACTTCAAGAGTCAGCCTGGGCAACCCCTGACCTACTTTCCCCCAAATCATCTTCCGTCCTTAACCTTCATCCCTCATACTACCGTAGTTTTTTTTGTTTTGTTTTGTTTTGTTTTGCCTTTTTCTCTTTTGGCTCTTTGGGGTCCCACCACCCAGCTCCCAAATAAATATACATGGAGGAGACTTGTTCTTACTTATAAATGCCCGGCCATAGCTTGGCTTGTTTCTTGCCAGCTTTTCTCAACTTAAATTTTCCCATCTATCTTTTGCCTCTGGACTTTTTCCTTTTCTTCCTTCTGTATATCTTACTTTTACTCTTACTCCTTGGCTGGTTGTGTGGCTGTGTGGCTGTGTGGCTGTGTGGCTGGCCCCTGACGTCATCCTTTCCTTCTTTTCTTGTTCCTTCCTGATCCTCTTTTCCCAGATTTCTCCTTCTATTTATTCTCTCTGCATGCCAGCCCCCCTATCTTTTCTCCTGCCTTGCTATTGGCTGTTCAGCTCTTTATTAGACCATCAGGCGTATTAGGCAGGCACAGTAACACAGCTTCATGGAGTTAAACAAACACAGCATAAAAGAATGCAGCACATCTTTGCATCATTAAACAAATGTTCCACAGCATAAACAAATGTAACACATCTTAAAATAATATTCCACAGCACTATACCTCTGCTCATATTGCCTGTATGTCACTTGGGTTAGGCCTCACTGCCATCTCTGAAAGTCCCTACCAAGAGAGGGGCTGAGAGCCTGGGGACAGCATTCACAAGCTCAGTAAGGACAAAGGCCATGTCTTACCAACCTCCCGCCTTGCTGTACCTCCACCCCAGGTAGCATTCACACTAGAGTCTTCCCATGATATAAACTTAATTCTAGTGAACATTATCCCCCTCCATTTTTACTTATCCCTAAATATTGTTTAAGTGGAGCAGAAGTAGAGCAGTATTTTCCCCGATAGACTTAAATTGAGGGCAGTGGAAGAAAAAGGGAAAGAGAGGAGTGAAAGAGGAAAGGAGTGGCTTGCTGGAGGAATTGGCCATTTGCCCAGGGTTCAGTCTTGCAAGAGTTTCAAATCACTCTTCCCATGTATAACGGGACATGCCTTAGTCAGTCACACACTGCTGTAATAAAATACCTGGGAGCTGTAATTCAAAGGGAACATATATTCACTGGTTTATAGTTCTGGAAGCTGGGAGGTCCAGTATCGAGGCAAAATAAGCTTGGTGATGCTACCTAACATGCTGAATACTCACACGGCAGTAGATGGAAGAGGACAGAGGCCAAGTTCACCCTTTACTGATGGTATAATCCTACCCATGGTGACAGGTTTCTCATGGCTAGATCCCTCTGGGGTCTTTAGCCTGTGTGCCACCATGCTTCACACCATGATGATAATGTACTAAACCTCAGAACTGTTAGTCAGCCCCAATTAAATGTTTTCCTCTCTCCCCACACCCAGCCCATCAATGACTGAGGCAAGTGGGAGAGCTGGCTTTGAGGTCATAAGGTCAGGAGTTTTGGCCCTGCCCACCAACAGCTGCAACACTTGGGAGAGCAGGCCCTGCACCTCACCATGGTAGCACAATAGAGTCACTTCTGTTGGCCGAGGTATGGATGAGCCAGCCCTGAAGTTGTGAGCATGGAAGAGCTGTCCCCATTACTCATCTGTCATGTGACAGCATGGGCAGGGGAGAGATGCCCCCTAACCCATCCACACCTGAAGCAGATGGGAGAGCTGATCCTGCCCCTCATCAACTGCAGCACTCAGGAGAGTGGCCCCTTTGCCACACCTGGGCAACACAGTAGAATTGACCCTGAAGGTGTAGGTGTGAGGGATCTGACCCTGAGGATGTGAAAGCACGAGAACTGGCCCCACCCCTTGCTCATTGCTGCAAGGGGTGAACTCACCAGGACAATGCTAGAGTTCTCTCTTTGGTGGTGAGACAAGGGAGAGCTGGTGGGCTGACCAACCCTGCAACTACCAGGTCCAGAACCAGGGTTATATGTTGGCCCACCCCAGCATCCACCCCATCTATGATCTGTGGGAGTATGCGAAGGGACTGGTCCTGCACACCCAAAGCCACAGGATTTCCACAACCCAGGGCAACAGCAAGATAACCAAGAGGCTTTCCATTGAGGGTCCGGCATTGATAGTGTAGCAGAAACCAGAGGCCTTGAACCAGACCAATGACTCTCTGCAATGAACATTTGTAAATAAAGGATTTAATGCATGACTCATTATGTCACACTACATCTTCCATAATGAGATTGATTCTTTTTCTTTCTCTTTTTATTCCTTTTTCTTTTTTCTCTTAAATTTTATTTGAACCAGACCAATGACTCTCTGCAATGAACACTTGCAAGTAAAAGGATTTAATGCATGACTCATTATGTCACACTACAGCTTCCATAATGAGATTGATTCTTTTTCTTTCTCTTTTTATTTCCTTTTTCTTTTTTCTCTTAAATTTTATTTTATTTGTGGTGGTTGGGGGGAGGTTGCAAGGGCAGAGGGTGGATATGAAGGGATGGGGAAATGAATGGGGTGGAGATGCACGAAGTGAAAGACACAAAGAATAAATTTTAAAAAATGTTTTCCTTTATAAGAGTTACCATGGTCATGGTATCTCTTCACAGCAATAAAACCCTAAGATTGAAGTTGGTATCAGGAGTAGGGTATTTCTGTGATAGGCCTGACCATGCTTTTATTTGGAGGAATGTGGACTTTGGATAAGAAAAGCAGCTGAATGCTTTAAGTGGGGATTAATGGGCCATCCGAGTGGAGACATGGAAGACAGTAGGTGCTGAGGGTGATTTGAACTGTGTGTGCCAGGCTCAAGAGGTTTCAGAGGAGAAGCATGTTAGTATTGGCCCAGAGACCATTCTTGTGATATTTGGACAAAGAATTTGACTGCTTTGTGCCCTTGTCTGAAAAATTTGCCTGAGACTAAATTGAAGAGTTTTAGATTAATTCCATTGGCAGAGGAAATCTCAAAACAGCCTAGTATTGATTCTGTCATGTGGTGATTAGTGTTCACTCTTATGAAGATCTATAATGAAAAGGAGCAAGCTGAGCAAGGAAAAACACAAAATGTACAATTTGAGGAGAAAGGGGGTACCAGGAAGTAGAATGGAGCTGAATCCTGTGTTCAAGGAGATAAACAGATTAAAGAAATGCCTGATGGTAAATGGTATAAAGGGAGTGGTAACCTCAGGGCAAGACCCCACCCAGCTAAACTTCCAACTTGTGAAAAGGAATTAAAGGAAATCTCAGAGCTGGGTGTGGTGGTGCACACCTTTAATCCTAGCACTCCAGAGACAGAGGCAGAAGGATCTCTGAGTTCAAGGCCAGCCTGGTCTATAGAGTGAGTTCCAGGACATCCACTCTTAGGCAGTGAAAAAAATCACCAAAAACAGAAAGCTGGTGAAGGTGTAATTGAACAAGAGGGTCACGTTTCAGCCCCAATCAGCAGCAGAACTTGGCAGTTTTGGCCACATGGCTCTGGCTTTAGAATGAAGGATAGAAGAAAAGGGATATGGAATCTCCATCAGAAACTAAGGAAAGCTGCTGAGACCAGGTGTGTGGCAGGGGTGTCCCTGCTTGGCAGCCCAGAGAGGCCATTGTGTGAAGTGATGAAGGTGAAGCCTAGATTGCCTTGGAGACACCAAAATTTTGAAGATGCCAGAGTCATGGAATACCTGCCAGGGAAAGCTGCTAACTGAGAGTGGAGCCAGCTCAAGAGAAATAAGTATGTTTCCGTCGACAAAGATAAAAGGAGATGAAGATCTGAAGAACACTTCCACATCAGACATGGAGATGCAGAGTTTGGAGTTTATCCAGCTGGTTTTCAGTCTTGCTTTGGTCCAATATGGTCCTCACTGTGCTCCTTTTCCTCCCTTTTGGAACAGTAATGTATATCCTGTGTCACTGTATGTAGGAAGCATGTGATCTGCTTTTTCATTTTGATTTTACAGGGGGTTGCATGAATCTCAGAAGAGACTTTGAACTTGGGACTTTTAAACAGGTTGAGACTGTTATTATAGACTATGGGGACTTTTGAAGTTGGACTAAATGCATTTTGCATTATGTTACGTGCAGTAAGCTTTCTTCTCATCGGACTTTCTTTGGATTGCCAGCCTGCAGATAATGACACAGAGACTTATTATTAATTATGAAAGCTTGGCCTGTAGCTTAGGCTTGTTTCCAGCTAGCTCTTATAACTTAAAACTAACCCATATCTTTTAATCTACATTCTGCCGTGTAGCTCGTTACCTCATCTCCATACTGCACATCCTATTTAACCCGAGTCATGCTGGTGAATCCACCTTTCTTCTTCCCAGAGTCCTCTCTCTGCCAGGGAAGTCCTGCCTAGCTATTGGACATCTGGCTCTTTATTGAACCAAAAACAATGGCATACCTTCACAAAGTGTAAACAAATACCCCACAAGAGTTATGGTTACAAGCCTATGGGGGCCAGGGAGTGGAATGTGGTGATTTGAATGGGAATGGCCCCCATAGACTCATGTGTTTAAATGGTTAGCCCATAAGGAGTGGCACTATTAGGAGGTGTGACCTTGTTGGAGGAAGTATGTCCCTGTGGGGGGCAGGCTTTGAGGGCTTATATGCTCAAGCTATGCCCAGTGTGGCACAGAGTCTCCTTCTGATGCCTGCAGATCAAGATATAGAACTCTCAGCTCCTTCTCCAGCACCATGTCTGCCTGCATGCCACCATGCTTCTCACCATGATGATAATGGACTGAACCTCTGCAACTGTAAGCCAGCCCTAATTAAATGTTTTCCTTTATAAGAGTTGCTGTGATCATGGTGTCTCTTCACAGCAATAGAAACCCTAACTAAAACATAGGAAAAGTGCCCCCACTCCTAGAATTGATATAAAGATTGCATGAGATCACACACAGAAAGTTCACAGTGCAATACAGGCATGCAGTAAGTGTTCAATGGATGCCAGCACCTGTTACGCTGCAGGTACGTTTAGATGGTACTGAAGACGGCATGGCATACATTCTTTTATTCACTTACTTACTGGGAACATTTCCCTGTATCATCTAACGTTCTTCAGAGCATCTTTAACGGCTGTACTATTTCAACTCGAGACTTATGGTCATTTATTTAACCGCTCTCAGAGGGATTACTTCTATAAACTATTTTCTTAGACCCAAGCTCTGAGGTCAGAGCCAGAAGGCAGAGCAATGGGCTGGGTCCTCCTCCGGGGCTGCTGACACCCTCTTCCCACTCCCAGCTATCTGTTACTCTCCTCTATGCCGGCCTCCCTCCATCTTCAGCTGGAATCAATTTTCCTCCCTCCCTGGCCTTTCCTACTGCCCTATAACATCAGTCAACCAACAGCCATCCCTGTGTGCCCAGCCGCGGGCCATATGAAGGGTGCCCGAAAGAAGAGATGTTGCCTTGCCTTCAAAACAGACTTTGTAGGGCTGGAGAGATGGCTCAGTGGTTAAGAGCACCCACCACTCTTGCAGAAGACCTGAGTTTTGTTCCAGCACCTACATGACAGCTTACTCCAGTCCCAGGGAATCCACAAATACCCTTCTCTTGCCTCGGAGGGTTTCTGCATGCGTGTGATGCACATGAACTCCCACAGGCTCACACATGTGTGCACAAATAAAAAAAATAAATTAATCCTTAAGAAAAAAAAAATAACTGGCTTCTATTCCAGAGAACACAGGTTTTATGCATGTCAGACAGGAAGAGAGCTCCGGAGGTGGCACTTAGGAAGGGAGAGAAGAGGTGAGAGGAACTGGCGTTCCCTGGGGCCACTGAGAAGAAAGGCCACAAAGGTGCCTCAGCAAGGTGCACCCTGGCTGGCTGGGCATGGAAGCTGGGAGGGAAGGGGTTGCTGGGGGGAGGGGGAGGGAGCGAGCACAGCTGTGAGCCCTAGTGAGGTCACAGCCCTGCTGGGGTCTGAGCTGGTGGGGACCTGTGGGACTGAGGGGCCCCAGCCCAGAATGAATGCCCCCAGTGGCCGGGGGCAATCATTTCGAAATGAAGGTAATGATCCAATTAGTGGTTATCCATCAAGTTCAGTTATCTTTCCTTGGGCTGGGGAGAGGAGAAGCTGAGTAAACACGTGCCTTGGACTGTGACAGAAAACCAGACTCCCTTGTGCTGGCAAATGAGTTCAAGATGTGGGCTGAGCCACCTCTCTCCAGGCCTGCAGGTTTGGGACTGTGGCTCCTTCTTAAGAGATGCAGGGCCTCTGGGCCACAGTCCCTCCCCCACCACAGTGGGACTGGGCAGAGAAGCCGGGCAGCCAAGAGCCCCGAAAGACTTCACAACACAGCCAGTCGGTCCTGGACCCTACTGCAAGGCTAGCTCCCCAGTTCAGAATTCTAGAAACGTTAGCAGACCCTCCCACTGCAACCTCTCCTCCAGGTCTCTGTCTAGTCACACATCTCCACACCCTTCTGTTGGTCTCCGGCTCCCTTATTTCAACTCTCTTTAGACTCTAAGTCTTCAAGTAGACAACACAGAGAAATCACCTATCCACGTGTCCACTTGATTTTTTAAAACTATTTAAGAGTTTTTATTTTGTTTGTTTGTTTGTTTGTTTGTTTAAGCCAGGATTTCCTTAAGTCAAGGATGACCTCGAACTCCTGATCCTCTTGCCAAAGCCTTCCAAAAGCTTGGACTGTAGGCATATGTCACCACCCCTGACTTTCAATGTCCACTTCGGAATGAAGAACCTGGGGGCCAGAGATGAGAAATGACTGGCCAGCACCACACTGTTGGTTAATGCCTTACCCAGCACCAGACCCGGTCTCCTGGCTCCACAGGTAACTGTTGGGTGCTGTTCAATTCCAGGCACTGGGGACAAAGCCCAAAGTCCCACGTATAGCTTTTGTCAAGTGACATGAGGCTGGAAATCAACAAATTAAGTCACATCTAAAGCACATCACATGCTGAGAAAGGCTGAGGAGAAAAATCCAGTCAGGAAGGAGGGTTGGCAAGAAAGGAATGCTGGGGTTTCAGAAACCATGGCTAGCGGGGAGGGGGGGGTTTCCAGGAAGATGGTGCCTAAGGGACTCTTAGAGGGATGAGGGGTGTGGCTTTGTGCAGACTAGGAACAGTGGGTACAAAGTGTCCCAAACAAGAGAGTGCCTGGAAAGTTACAAACACCATAAAGAAGTCCGAAATGCTTGAGCAGAGGTCAAGGGGGCAAAGGTCAAGCAGGCAGCACAAGGCAGGGCCATCAGAGGGCACAGAGATGTAGACTGTCTTAAGAACTGTGGGGTTTGTTCTGAGCATGATCAGGAGTCATCCCAAGTGTAAAAGTTAAGATTGAGTTCACCTGACTGGGTTTTAAAGCAATGGCTCTGGCCATTCCTCTCCTATGCACACACCGCACACACAGACACACACACACACACACACACAGACAGACACACACACACACAGACACACACACACACTCTACACATGCCAAAGCCAACATCAGAACCATCAGAATGTCTGGTCCAACAGAGGTCTACCTGATCAAAACTGACCAGGCAAGGGCAAGCTTGCATTCAGAGATCACAGGAGTAAATGGGTAGGGTAGAAGAACACAACCAGAGTCTACCATGTTCCCAAATCGAGAGGGACTTGGGACTGGGAGTCTTTCAAAAGGCATGAAATGCATGTGGACAAAATTCCAGCCCTCCTTTTCCTCCAGGCCTGGGGTGTGCCCACAACACCTGAGAACCTCGGGCTGGGCTGAGAAACACTTGTCGAGTGAGGGTGCTCACATGCGGAGTACCTCAAGTCCCCTTCACTGAAACAGAAGCCTGTTTTTCCTCATCCTCTCCAATAAAGGCCTCAGCTATGGCTTCAAACAACCTTTCCAGGCTGATCAGCAGTTCATGAGACTCTTCATGAGGCCCTAAAACTGCTTCTTCATACTTGGATCTGGTCTCTAGTTTCTCTTCTGTACACATAGTACCTACCACCTCCTGCACCCCCACACACGTACTCAGGCTGTTGGAAGGGAACATCATACAATCATCCTACTCCATCATTTATCCCCGCATTTGGAGTCTCGCTCCACTACTGCCCCTGATATACAGTGTCCCTGGCTGCCTCAGGAAGCTGTGCTGCGGGACATAGTCCCTACCACCCAGTGACCTGGCTCAACCTGACCTGATCTGGCTTCGAAGCCTGGTTTTTCTTGTCATCTACACTTCACAGGGGCCAATGAAGGGAGCATCTCTCTTGGTTTCCAACCTAGAAAGAAGAGAGGAAGCTAGAAGATGCCTGATTCACCAGAACACTGCCAAACCCTCTGCCCCCTATCCTTTGGCTGTCAAGAAGTCACCAGGCTCTTCTTCCCATCGTGGGATGGTAGGATCCTTTTTATACTCCCTTTCTATCCAAATACTGCTAGTCCTGAGGGCTTGAAGACCCTAGACCTATCATGGGGGGTTCTCCCTTCTGTAACAGCATCACAGGATTTGCAACACAGGCTCACTTATTGTCTACAGAAGTTTTCTAGAAGGTTCCTTGCTCTTTACTGCTGACCTAGGCTAATTCTCAGTGGCCATTTTGATCTGTCAAATGGACTTTTGCTCTTTCAATGTCCCCAGCTGCTCATCTCACATCATTTACACTCAGGCCATCTGCCTAGTAATTGCAAGATATTTTATCCAGCTATCCAATTTCAATTTCTGGGGGCCACTTCTGGCCCCTTCCTTCTATTTCTACCTATGAAAATCCGCTCTGGGTTTCCAAGGTGAATCCCACCTGCCACTCCAATGCTGCGTGACATGGAGCAAGTGATGAAACTTCTCTGAGCCCCGGGCTCTTTGGCTGAAGACAGAAACACTAACAAGTGCCTCAAGGGGCTACTGGGATTGGGGAGATGAAAGACAGACTGCCCAGCTCGGAGCAGGCCTCTGCTGAGTGGTTACAGTAGCTGGTGCTGCCTCGATGCTCATATTGGATGAGCCAACCTCTTCAATGGATGCCTCACATGTCTTCACTGAAAATCCCTATATCCATTGCATTGTCCACTTTTCTCATAACACTTCTCTTGGGAAACGGTTGCTATGGGACCTAAGAAAATAAGAGAGGTGGAAAATGGATGTCAAACAAAATTGTGTAATTGAGCACAAAATGGGCATTGTCTCCTGTGGTCACATGATTTGGAGAGGGACCATTTAAATGTCAGGGAAGTGGTGCTGTGGTTAAGTAATTATATCTATTACTAGTGACGACCCCAGATAATGTATTTGCCAATAATGGAGTAAACTGTAGTTCTAAAGGATATTGTTAACTACCTGTGACTGTCAGTCACACAGTCAAAATGCCTCAGGTCGTAGATAAAGACATTTTAATGTATACTAAGGTGTGCAGGTATGGGAGGTTGGCTTGCTTGATTTTTGTTTCACTTGATTTTTGTTTGTTTGAGTTTTGGGGGTGCTTTGTTGTGAGGAGCTTTGTGTTGCTCTGTTTTTCTAAGATCTCTGAGGTTCAGTCTAGCCTTGGATTCCTGGCAATCCTGCCTCAGTTTCCCAAGCACTGAGATTACAGGTGAGGTCCACCATGCCTGAGTTCATTTGACTATTTTTTAAAGGACTCCTAGCTTTTCCCATGGGGTTAGAACGTAGTAAGTTATAGAATTCTTGTTATTGGTTTTGCAGTGAGAAGGAAATTTCTGAGACATCAGTTTATAAGGATAAAAGGGTTATTTTGGCCCTTGGTTCTGGATGTTTCGATCTATTACCAGTTGACCTTGTTTTTGCCTTTGTGAGGCACCAAGTCCTGTGGTAGAAAGTGGTGAAGCAAAACCACCTGCTCACCTCATCTAGGAGGGAGAAAAGAAAAGGTAAGGGGTAGGTCCTCACAGGTCCCCGCCAGGCACACTTAACGTCCCCAAAACCTCTGACAGCCTCACCTCTTCTGGTTCCATTAACTCTTAACAGCACTTCTCTTGGGGACCAAGCCATTAACACACAGGCCTTAGGGGAACATTCCAAAGTCCAAACTGTAACAATTATCCACTGTACAGTTCCCTTCTGTACCTTACTTCTTCAAAAAGAACATTCTAGAAACTTGGACCTTAAAAAGAAACATGTCCCAGAATATAATCACTATTGACTATGCACTCAAGGAAGGCAAATTGGTCTGAGATGATGGTTCAGTAGATTAAAAAAAAAAAAAAAAGTCATAAAAGTGTGAGGACCTGAGTTTAAACCTTCAGAACCCAGAACCCAAGAAAGCTGAGCACAGCAGCACACATCTGCAATCCTAGTGTTCCTGCAGGAAGATAGCAGCAGAGACAGGTGAATCCCCGGAAGTTTGGGGCCAGCTAGTCTGGTGTACACAGGATTTCTTTCTTTTTTTTTTTTTTTTAAAGATTTCTTCATTTTGTTATATCTGCCTACCAGAAGAGGGCACCACCTCCCATTATAGACGGTTGTGAGCTACCACGTAGTTGCTGGGAATTGAACTCAGGACCTCTGGAAGAACAGCCAGTGCTCTTAACCTCTGAGCCATCTCCCCAGCCCTCGTAGCTACCAATTCTTAATGGAGCATGTCTCCAATGTAGAAGGTGAAGACTGACTCCTGAAGTTATTTTCTGACCTCCACACACAAATGCTGCGTGGCACACGTATGTCCATACTCTCACACACACACACTCACATGCATGCCCCACACACACAAAGAAGAAAAGAAAGACTAAAATGCAAATCCATGAAACAAGCAAAACAAGTGTGATACCCCTACGGAGAAGGTAGAGATGGCAACAGAGAAGGTCCCTGGTCTACTCAGAGTGCAAAGCCTCCAACACAGTAGTAGCCCAGAGATGTCTAACTCCCAGGTACTTTAGCAGGAGAAGATCAGTATGTGTGATGGCTCTTTATCAAGGGGGAGGGGAGGAACATTAGCAGAGGACATCATTGTCTCTAGATTTAGTTTCTGTACTGGCAGGTTTTGTGTGTCATCAGAGAGGAGGGAGCCTCAGTTGAGGAAATGCCTCCATGAGATCCAGCTCTAAGGCACTTTCTCAATTAGTGATCAATGCGGGAGGACCCAGCCCACGGTGGGTGGCGCCACCCCTAGGCTGCTGGTCTTGGGTTCTATAAGAAAGCAGACTGAGCAAGCAGGGAAAGCCATCTAGTAAGCAGCGCTCTTCCATGGCCTCTGCATCACCTCCTGCCTCCAGTAGCCTCCTTCGATGATGAACAGCAATTTGGAAGTGTAAGCCAAATAAACCTTTTCCGCCCCAACTTGCTTTTGGGTCATGGTGTTTGGTCGCAGCAATAGAAACCCCAACTAAGACAGTTCCCTCACGAGTACAAGAGTCTCCAGAGGAGAGGCTGCTACGGGACTGTCACCCACAATTGCCTCCCTCTCGGGACCATCAGATCACCTTAACTGCAGAGTTACTGGTCATCACAGTTTTCCTTCTGAGCTAGAGAACGACTTCCATTTCACCCACGGAACTGAAGTTTCATAGGCAGAGAGCTGGACAACATAGACAAGTCACAGTGCTGGGACAATCACTAGGGCTTCTGACTCCGGATCGTGACATAGTGCCAAACCGTTCGATGCACGAGGTCCCTCCACATACGGCGCAGAGTAATCTGAACAAAATCCCGCTTCCACTCTGCAGATTCAGTGGTTTTCACCTTGGAATCGGGAACCCTCTGGTCCCCCAGGGTTTTCTTTCTGAGATTTGCTTTGGAGAAGGCTCAGAATCTGACAGTTTCTCGTCACCATGTGGAAGGGGCTTTGCTCTTGGACGGAGATGTCCCTGGGAATACGAATGCCCCATCCGTAGCCAGACTTCCATGGCCCTGGGAACCTGGAGGCCCACATGGAGACGGGAGCCCCGGGGTGCCTCTAACTGCCCAGATCTCCATCTGTGGCATGTCTGTCTGTGTGCAGACCCTGGAGGGCCCGGCCATGTAAAACTGCTTCAAGCAGCCTATAAAATAAAGACAATTGCAATGCCATGAGGAAGAGCATATCCCCAACTATAAATAAATCAGGGTGCTAATTCCGTCGAGGCCTGCGGGTGACATCACACACCGTGAGAGCTGAGCTCAGAAAGGCTGTACACAGCACCGCAGATCTGAGACGGAATTACCATCTCCATCTAGTTACATCTCCTGGTGACTGGGTCACTGTGACAGGTGACTCCCCAAGACTCTGGTCCCTCCGGATGAGGACCTCATAGTCCGCGTTTTCCCTCCTCTCTCCCATCCTTTTCTACCCCGGCCCTCTTTAGCAGACTCCTCTTTCTTTTTCTTCTTCTTTCTTTCCTCCCACACGCTTGGACCTGTATTTTCCTCAGTGTGTCTTGTTTTCTCCATGGTCCTGGAAGACACTGGAAGGAGGTAAACTCCGAGCATTGGGAAGAGCGGGTAAAATGCAGCCAGCAGGGACAGGTCTCGGGGAGATGGGGGCGGCACCAAAGAATAAACCTCTCCAACAGCGTGATTTGTTGCGCTGCCCCAGGCTATTCATCCGGGACCTCTCTGGGGACATATAGCCTTTCCTTGCTTAAAATTTCAATTTAATTAAATCCAATAGGTGTGTTCTTGGATGTCAACCATGTCCTGGGCAACATGAGGCAGTCAGAACCATATGGAACCAAGGAATGTGAGAGGCAGCCAGGCCTTTGGCAATCCTGGGCTGGTTCAAGGACTCGTTTTACAAATGAGGGACCCCACGGCCCAGAAAAGTGAAGTATTTTTTTGTTTGTTTATTTTTTTTGTTTTGTTTTGTTTTGTTTTTTAATCATGTAGCTAATTCACAGCAGAGCCAAGTGTAGGATGCACAAATTGTGGAAAACGTTAAACATGGTCTGCCAGGGCTTGGAGCTTAGAGAAACAGGGCAGATCGCTTCCAAAGACCTGAGAGCATGGCAGTGCTGTATGCAGCATCTGGAGCTGGATTGGGGGGTGGGGAGGGAAGGGAAGTAATGCTGGCTGGCAGGTTTGGCCGCTCTCAGAGACGGGGCAGGGTAGAGCTGGATGCTGAAGAGAACCTGGCATCATGTTTGGCAGGGATTCCCAGGAAAATACCACAGTCAGAGAAACACTCCCAGCATAGACCTGAGAGCTAGACCAAGCATGACCTGGTCACAGCAGGTCACTGGACTCCAACGGGAAGGAGGGACTGCTGTCTAAGTGTTGATATCTTGTGGGGTCAGAGGGCTCTGGACTGCACACTGAGATTAACTGGAGGCTCTAGAATCTTCTTAATAAAAAGCAATAAATGCAAACATGCTTTCAAGCTTGATTTCACGAACTTGGAGCTGGGAGAGATTGGTGCAGCCTCCGCTGAGACTCACCCAATCAGCAAGGGCTTCCAGGCAACTCATGGTGGCATTTGAAAAGTCTTGCTTAAGATACCTGGCCTAAGCCGGGTGGTGGTGGCTCATGCCTTTAATCCCAGCACTCGGGAGGCAGAGCCAGGTGGATCTCCGTGAGTTTGAGGCCAGCCTGGGCTACAGAGTGAGTTCCAGGAAAGGAGCAAAGCTACACAGAGAAACCCTGTCTCGAAAAAAAAAAAAACCAAAAAACCAAACAAACAAAAAGAAACCTGGCCTAGTGTGAAGGTCATTCAAGGTTGTTCCAAGGTTGATCCTAGGGGATGTTCATTTTTATTTTTGTTTTCCTAGCCAAGAATGTAACTCCTACTACACTCAGTAATTCTTGCAAAGTGAGATAAAATAACAGTTTTCCAATAGGAGGAAGTGTGCAAGAATGCTGACAATAAGTGAAGATCACATTAGCAGGTTTTGTGAACACAATTAAAGGTTTGCACACTTCCATTTGAGGAGTTAGTTGTTACGTTTTGGAGCCTGTGACCTTTTTTCCAGTCACCAGACACTCCTGTGAGCCCTCAAATAGCTCCCAGAATTGGTCACTAGTGAACGAAACCAGTTAGGTTACATCTCACAGAATCAGATCATCCCTGCTTAACTGAGTAGTTTTGTGGAGAGTTAGTAAAACTTCATCGGGGGAAACTGAGTCCCTTCCTCACACAGTTCCTATTCAGAACCTGGAGTTTGATCCACTTGGGTCGGCCTGTTGGTGTCTACAGCCAGCTTGGACCAGAACCAGAAAGTGATGAATTTCCCAGAATCTATCAGATGGGAGCTTAAGGTGAGAGTTAAGTTGATTTAAAGAAAGCACATAAAGTGGTGTGTGTGTGTGTGTGTGTGTGTGTGTGTGTGTGTGTGTACATGTGTGCACGCATACCTGAATTTACAGTCCAAGATGAACACTTGGTGTTCTCAAACAAGCAATCAAAACACAAACAACCTTTTTTAAAAAAAAGATCTGATCATTTATTTTGTTAATTAAACACTTATTTTGTGACTGTATTTGGACATGGAACTAGACACTCCCAGCGAGGACAGACTATGTCTCTTGGCAATCTATCTGATCCTGGCATTTTTCCTTGGCTTCCTTCATATTCTTGGCCAGAAGTTTAGCGTATTCTGCAGCCTCCTCATTTTGCATAGCGTGTTGCTTCTTTGGAGCTGTAATACATCAGCGTTCCTGTTCCGGGACACACGGAATGACAGGATGCTAGATCTTGGGGGCTCCGGTCCTGCCCGGCCTTCTCACCGTCTTTGTTTTAGGGCCTTCTGACTGCACATTGCTGGACATCATCTTTGGAGGGACTGAAAAGCTCTGAGTTTCTGACAGCCAGTGGCTGGGAAGCCAGTAGCTTCATTTTGTTACAGCTGACTGCCTAGTGATAAGAACAAAGTAGCCAGGCGGTGGTGGCACACACCTTTAATCCCAGAACTCGGGAGGCAGAGGTAGGCAGATCTCTGTGAGTTCAAGGCCAGCCTGGTCTACAGAGCGAGTTCTAGGACAGGCTCCAAAGCTACACAGAGAAACCCTGTCTCAAAAAACCAAAAAAACAAAACACAACAAAACAAACAAACAAACAAAAACCAGACAAGGTAGGGACTAGGGAGATGGCTCAGCACATAAGAGCACTGGCTGCTCTTCCAGAAAACTGGGTTCAGTTCCCAACACCTATGTGACAGCTCACAACCATCTGTAACTCCAGCTCCAGGAAACCTGTCACTCATTTCTGGCTTCCTCAGGCACCAGGCTCACACACAAGTAGTAAGCACACACACACAGGCAAAACACCCCACACATAATATAGATTTATTTGTTTGTTTTGTTTTTCAAGACAAGGTCTCTCTGTGTAGTCCTGGTTATCCTGGAACTCGCTCTGTAGACCAGGCTGGCCTCAAACTCAGAGATCCACCTGCTTTTGACTTTTGAGTGCTGGGATTAAAGGGGTGAGCTACCACTGCCCAGCAATAAGTTTTTAAAGAAAGTAAAAAGTCAAAGGAAGAAAGAAGGATAAGAAGGAAGAAGGAAGCATTTCACAATGTCTTCTAAAGACAGAATAAAGACTGGACTACAGCTTAAGTATTCTTCTTTGAAAATACCCTTGGGGCTAATGAGATGGCTCAGCAGTTAAAGGTACCTGCCACCAAACCCAATGACCTGAGTTTGATCTTACGACCCACACAGTAGAAGGAGAGAACTAACTTCTGCAAGTTGCCCTTTGACCTTCACATGTGTGCTCTGGCATGTGCATGCCCCTCCCTCCCACTAAATAAAGTGTCACTTAAAAATACCTTTTTATGCGCACCAAGAGAAAGGTCTAACCGTGCAGAAAAGATAAATGTATTGGCAAGCCATGAAAATCACTTGAATTTGCAAACAGAAAAAAAGGGCCCACGGTGTGCCAGCATTGGAGAGTCAGTACCCAGTCTTTTCAAATTCATTCTCATAGCCAACCGGATAGTTATTCGTGATTGCATCAATTGACATTTTATTAGGTTCTCATTTCAGCATCCCGAGGGCCTGGCTTCTCTTACCCTCTGAATTGGCTGGGTATCAAATTCCCTGCCTATTCTGTCCTCCTCCTCCTCTCTGTGGGATCTTCCTCGGGGAGACTGGGGTTCCCGCTTGTAAAATTCACGGCCTTTCTTCACATCAGCATCAAGACTGATTCAGCTGCTCATTTCCTTGAAACTTCCCCATCTGCATACTTCCCCTGTCAGGAAGTGATCGTGGTCCTGTAAGGGTGCGTGTTTGGGGGATGGGAGGTAGTAGGAGAGGCCTGGGGTTCCAGCTAAGAGGTGCTTTCTCTTGATTATCCCAGCATTTGGTTCCCAGCACAATCTGGTCCCACATCCAGATGGCTACTTCTCTCATTACAGTAGACTGAATGAACGTCTCCAGAAGACAGATTGGACCAGATGAAGACATCTGAATCAAGACCATCTAAAAGATTAGCTGTGTGCAACAGATTTTCTTGTTGAAGCATTGGGATCAAGAAATCGCAAGTGAAGGATGTCATCAGCAATAAGGCTAGGACAGGAAGCCTGTGAGGTGAAACAGACCGTCAGAGACCACCACATGGTGACAAGGGGGAATGAAGCCACAGGCCCTTAAGCCACCACACATTAAAGGCACGTCTGTGCTTTCTTCTGTCTCCATCTCTATACGCTCACATTGTCACAAAACACGAGGTTAAGCTGCGGGGCCAGAATGTTTACAGACAAGCGTTCCCTTATGACTAGACCAGACCAGAACTAGTAGGATCTGAGACGGCTACAGAAATCAAGAACAAAGACAAGGGGGGAATCCAGGGAAAGGCCTCATGAAATGCCCCTGGTAAGACCTCAGCACCCGTGTAGAGGCCAGACAATCGGTCATAGCAGAGGACCCAGTCCCACCAGCTTTACTATGAGGTAACATTTCTGATGTGTGAGTTTCGTTGACAACAGCATAGATGATTTTGCAGAAATGTAAAGTTCACTTTTGCTAGAAACACCGTGTCTTGGCCTCAGGAGATACTAGCCAAGTGGGGTGATTTGCATAAGAAATGTCCCCCATCCAGCTCAAATATTTGACTAGTTAGTTGGTCCTGATGGATAGTGCTCTTTGGGGGAGATTATGGAACCTTTAAGAGGTGGAGGCCTTGGGCTTTGAGAGTTCATAGCCTGACTCCACTTCCAGTTTCCTCTCTGTTACTATTGAAGGTGTGATTTCTCAGCTTCCTGAACCATGTACTCCCTACCATTATGGTCTCTCCCTCTGGAACAATAAGCTAAAATAAACTCTGCTTTCTACAATCTGCTGTGTTGATCAGAGTTCTCTAAAGGAACAGAATTGATAGGATAAGGGTGTGTGTGCGCACGTGTGTGTGTGTGGGGGGGGGGGTGGGTGGGTGGGTGTGTGTGTGTGAATTAAGGGGATTTATTAGAGTGGCTTACAGGCTGTGGTCCAGCTAGCTGCCTCCCAACAGAAAGGCCAGGTATCTGATAGTTGTTCAGTCCACAAGACTGGATTGTCTCATCAATCCCAAGCTGGTGCTGGAGTCCAGGGAATTTCTAGATCCTAGAGTCTACACCGGAATCCCAAAAAAAATTGGTTCCAATGCCAGTGAAGGAATACCTCCGCAACAGGACAGATGAACGTGTCAGCAGGAGTAAAGGCAAGCAGGCAAAAAAAAAAAGCAAGTGCTTCCTCTTAAGTGGGCTGGCCCAGATTTAGGGCGGGCCTTCCCACCTCAAATGATCCAATCAAGAAAGTCCCTCATAGTCATGCCCAGCTGCTTGGGCTTCAGTTGATTCCAGATGTAGTCAAGTTGACAATCAAGATTAGCCAGCACAGTTGAGTTTGGTCATAGTGTTTTATCACAGTGACGACGAAAGTAGTTAATAACACTGAACAAGTCTGGTAACCCAAGCCTGATTCCCCATAAGCCACATAAAAAGCTAGTCACAACACTCCTAGAGTAATCTGGGGTGGGGCAGGCGGGGGAGGCAGAGAAACTAGAATTGCCTGGAAGCTCATGGGCCAACTAGTTTAGAGTACATAGCACAGGGGTTAAAAAAAAAAAAAGTGAGATCTTGACTCAACAAAGTGGAAGCCAAAACCAACACCAAAGCTAAGTTGTCCTCTGACCTTTAGACACATGACATGGCATGCATGCACCAGCACACTCAGACACAGACAGACAGACAGACAGACAGACACACACACACACACACACACACACACACACACACACAAAGTACCTACAAATACTATCAAAAATAATAAATCTTTTTTCCGGAGCTTATAGATGACTAGGTGGGTTAAAATGTTGGATCTCTCTGTCTTTATATTGTGTCTGTCTCCTTTGTTGTGCCGATTTTTGAGTCTGACTGTCCTCAGCTCTGAATGTAGATATGTTGGTCATTTGAGAAATGCCTCACCCCAGACCACAATCCAGATCAGCTGAGGCTATTGCCTGTGTGAGTGGGTATGTGTTTCTCTTCCACCCTGGTGCTCCAGCTCTGCCACAAGGCCAGGGTATTTATGCACAATGGTGGCACCAGTAACAGGAGGGACTCAGTGCCCCGCCGGTTGCACTAGGAATCCTTTAAACAAGATGATGAGTCCCTGAAGGGGAGAGACTTGGCAGTTCCTGGATGAAGTCTCCATCCTTTAGCTCACCAAAGACAAAGCTAAGATGCCTACACACAAGAAAAAGAACTATGTCTGTAACTAATGAGCAATCACCAAGCTTCAGTCTGCTCTCCAAAACAGCACAAGCCTGAGGCCCGCTTCAAGTCCGAAGCCTACTCAGGACTGGCTGCATTTGATACAAGTTGGCCAGCCAGAGTTGATGTCCCAATGATGAATCTTTGCCAGGAGTATCTGTAATGTGTGGCTTGGTCTCATTTCTCCTGTTTCCATGCCACAAAATCACACTGTACAGTATTAAAACCAAAGAAGCCGTGAGACTCCCATGTAAGCCAAAATTACATGGGAACGGGAATTAGAAGAAAACGGGAGCCAGAAATATCAGGAGAGAATGGAAAACACACAGAGGGAGAATATGCAATGATGTAAAGAGACAGACCACCCGTGGGAGAAAGTGATGGGCCAGATTTCTGGGTTCTAGACCGCATAGTCTGTTCCAAACTATTACCCATCAGCTGGCTGGAGATGTTTTCCTTGACTCGGATTGAAATCATCTAGACAAGCAGTAGCTCTTCTGTTGCTGGCAATCCTGGGCCCTCCGAATGCCAAAGGCTACGAATTTAGCACACAGAGCTTTGTAATCCCCAGCCTTGAACTAGAGGCTGTGGCTCCTGGGTTTAGACTCTTGATATATACTCAGGTTAGAAGCTGCTTCTCTGAGCCTTGATTTCCAGTGACCTGACACCTTATAGCCTTGATTCTCAGTGGCGGCTAGTTGTAGCAAGTTAGCTTTGTCTTCCAAGCATTGCCTACTGAGACCCTCAGGCCCCAACAAGAGCTAGTGTTAACAGCTTTCAGACCTTGGGTGCTGGGACCCTTGGTCATTAAGGCTTGACAGCTCTCTCCAACTTGTCTTTGGCTCTTCACAGTTCTCTGCTTTCTACAGTCTTGGCTTTCTCTTCTTTCGGCCATCCTTCATTGTCTTCCGTCTCTTCTCCCTGCACTTTCTGCCCATGTGCTCTCTGAAACTCTCCAGTTGCTTTCTCACGGCTGTAGCTGTAACGCTGCTGCTACCACACTGCTGCTGCTGTGGCCATGCTCACCTGTCTTAGTTAGGGCTTCTATGGCTGTGATGAAACACCAATATTGGTCGATGTATTAAGGCAACTCCACGTAGTTAAAAGGGAGGTTTATTTTGTGGGGTAACTTACAAGTAAAGGGATAGGTTACAGGGTCCAGGAAAGCTGTAGCACAGCCCAGCTGTGTTCTCTGGAGAACTCTGCTCAATCTACCTCCAGAGTCCAGGATCCAGGAACCAAGAGAGCCGGCACATCTGGATCTTGGGTCTTAAGGGCTCCTCTCTCGGCCCCACCTCGTAGGCGTGACAGTTACCGAAAGCCTCAATGGGGGTAGTACTTGCAGGTCAAAGCTGGAACAGCTACCCACTACACACCAAGGACAAAAGCAAGTTGAGGGGGGGGAGGGTTTCTTTGGCTTACACTTCCACATCATAGTCCATCCATGAAGGAAGTCAGGACAGGAACTTAAACAGGGCAGGAACCTGGAGGCAGGAGCTGATGCAGAGGCCATGGAGGAATGCTGCTTACTGGCTTGCTCATCATGGCTTGCTCAGTCAGCTTTCTTACAGAACCCAGGACCACCAGCCCAGGGATAGCACCATCCACAATGAGCTGGGCCCTCCCACATCAATCACTAATTAAGAAAATGCCCTACAGGCCTGCTTGCAGCCTGATCTTCTGGAGGCATTTTGTTAATTGAGGCTCGCTCCTCTCAGATGACTCTAGCCTGTGTCAAGGTGACAGAAAACCAGCCAGCCCATCACCACTGATAGACCGCTGTCACTGCTGCTGCCAGTACAGCGGCTGCTTTTCTTCATGTAACCATTTCAGCCCAGTCTACTAGACACAAAACAAAAAGCAAAACCTCTGCCTTCATTGGGCATACATAATGTTTCAACTGACTCAAAAGAGGGGAGGGGGTTCCCTAATCACATAGACAGAAGTGGGTGTGGCGTGAGTGCAGCGTGTCAATATGGGATGACAGTTTGCACCACTCACAGCACAACTTCCAGTATCCCTGAGACCACAGCCCTTAGGTAAGAACCATGGTCTTTCATTGCCTCAATGGCAAGCCTTCTGTGGAGTCACAGGGGCAGTGTTCTTCTGTCCCCTGGCCTGAGTGAAAATAGCTGCATGATCATACGAAGTTCACCAAGGGTGGCTAAACTGGAGGGAAGTCTTCTAAAGCACGTTCAGTTTGCCTGGAGTGGTCCCGACTGGAGCAAAATCCCCGAAGCAGAAATCCCAGTGCGGAGTTCTTTGCAGCTGGAGTGGAACATCCTCAACGTGTCTGTGAAGGGCTGAAAGCAGCCGCATCGCCATGATGGACTGGCCACCAAAGGAGGGGCTGTCCGGCTGCCAGCTCTGCACTCAAGCCAAGTGAGAAGAAAAGGGGTTGACAGTTGTCCATCAAAGGGGTTGACAGCCAGACCCCCAGCAGCCCCACTTAGCTAAAGGAAAATTATTCACTCATGGTTGTTTATAATAAAAACCCATGATCATCATTATTGTCATCCATTTTCAGTGCTGCGGAGGCCACAAGAGGGCGTCAGATCCCCTGGAACTAGAGTTATAGGCCAAGTGAGCCATGTAACAGGGATGGTGGGAACCAAACTCAGGTTGTATGCCAGAGTGCTGCGGACTCAAATGCTGAGACACCTCTCCAGCTACATTCTTCCTATATCTGTGAACAACAATCTCCAGTCTGTGAAAGTCAGGCTCATGCTTCCTCAGCCTTTAAACACGGATTCAAATGAACAGCTCTCCAAAGAGCCTGACAATGAAACTATCACCGGTCCCCTTTGACCTGAGGCTTCCAGCGTGTTGGACCAAGTGGGTTCTCTGCCTTCCCAGCATACAAATAGCTATTGCCGGCTTACCCAGCTTCTGCTCATGTAGGCTAAACCAAGGAGCCCACCCCTCTACTTCCTGTCTACCATTATGTGAGCGACCCTGCTCTGCTATACCCTTCTGGCCGTGATGAACTGACACCGAATAAATCATTGGCCAAAATAAATCTTTCCTCCCCTTGATTAATTCTCTCAAGTAACTTAGTCACAGTGATGCAAAAATAATGAATATAATGGGTAATTTTTTTGAAAGTTACTGTTGCCCACCAGGGTTCAGATGTTGTCTAAAGTCTTATGGACTCCTATTTTTAAATTATTAATATCGGGCTGAAGGGATGGTTCAGTGGTTAGGATCATTTACTGCTCTTCCAGAGGACCTAAGTTTGATTCCCAGCACCCACATCAAGCAGCTCACAACTGCCTGTACATTGGACCCAGGGAGGTCCTGACACCAGTGGCCACTTCAAGTACCTGAACTCATATACACAGACACACATATATCTAAATAAAAGTCATAAAAATTGAAGTATGTTACTATTATTTGTGGATTTTCTAATGTCGAGAATAAACAAGTTGTCTTTAAGGGAAAAGAGGATTAAAATAAGGTATGAATCCATGAGGTATTAAGAAAATGTTGCATAAATCTTGCCGCCCTGAAGATAGACACTAGTCCCAGAATATGCACATGAAAACACAGTTGCTCTTTTTTTAGTTTTTTTTTAAATCCACAAAGATAGATAGATAGATAGATAGATAGATAGATAGATAGATAGATAGATAGATGATAGATAGATAGATAGAGATAGACAGATTAGATAGATAGATTACACACAGACACATAGAGAGGGAATGTTGAGAATGCGGCTCAACAGTAAAGCATTTGTCTAGCATGTGCAAGACCCTGGGCTCCATCCCCAGAATCACAGGCAAAAAGCATTTGTACTGATGAGTATGCAGCTTGTTGCTGTTACCTTTTTTTTTTTTTTTTTTTTTAATTTGGAGCACTGTGTACCTTTCCCCACATGGTGACATACAGATCCATGTCATCATTTTTCATTAATCACATGAATTCCATTCTCTACACTATCAAATTACTGAAGCTTATTTCTCTATCAGTGGACAGTTGTGGGGTAGGACTCCAGCTTTTCACGATTATAATAATGATTATAATAATGTACTGAGGGCTGGGCATGGTGGCATACACCTTTTGCCCCAGCACTTGGGAGGTAGAGGCAGATGGATCTTTGTAAGTTCATAGCCAGCCAGGACTACATAGTGAGACTCTGTCTCAAATAATAATAATAATAATAATAATAATAATAATAAGCATATGAGTATATCTTTCGTTCACAATTGTATGAGCATTCCCACACAATATAATCCTATATGTGTAAATTTTTCTCCAAATGATATGGTATTCAGAATTCTACAAACAATGGCAAATTGTGCCCTAAACTAATATGCCAATTTATCCTTGCATTCCGAGAGCGAAAATGTCTTTCCCTCACATCTTTGCTAAACTGGGGTACTAGCAATAAGTGTCATGTTTCTTAACCGAACCATCATATTAAAAAAATACAGACATTGGGAGGTGGGGAGACAGACACTGAGCCGGGCAGTGGTAGTGCACACCTTTAATCCCAGCACTCAGGAGGCAGAGGCAGGCAAATCTCTGAGTTTGAGGACAGCCTGGCTACGCTATCTGTAGAGAGTGAGTTCCAGGACAGCCAAGGCTACACAGAGAAACCCTGTCTTGGGGGGAAAAATAAAAACAAAAAATAAATTATTTCAATTTACCTTATTTATTAGTGAGATTAAGCACCAGTCTTAACCATTTGTTTACACCATCTGTGTAAATGTTTTCCCCCATTTTTCTAGTAAGTCGAGGGATTTTTTTTTCTACTTATAAAAAGACAGCAATTGACTGGTGTGACGGCACAGCTGGTATAGGGAATTGGCTCCAGTTCTGATGATCATAGTTTGATCCCTTGAACTCACATGGTGTAAGGAGAGATCCAGTTCTCTGTTATTAATAGTAATAGTAATAATAATAAAATATAATTTAAAATGCATACAGAAGACAGTCGTTGGAAATGTATACAATAAGAGTCTCTATTGACGTGCATAAGTTGGCAGTTTAATAAATCATGTATTTGTCTATCCGTTGTGTCGGTATGGGTTTTTTCAATCTTCTGCTGTCCTTATAAGCTCAAGAACAGTTGAGGGTGATGGTGCATGCTTCTGATCCCAGCACTCAGAAGACAGACACAGGCAGATCTCTGTGAGTTCAGGATCAGCCTGGTCTACATAGCGAATTTCACCAGCCTGGGATACACAGTGAGAGCTTGTCTCAAAAAAAGAAAGAAAGAAAAATAACTCATTTGGTTTTATTGAGTGCCTGGAGCATAACTAGGCCTGTGAATTAGGAGGAGAGCAGGTAGAGGAGTGAGGTGAGGATGGAGATGACAGTCAGCATTTGCTGTCACCGTCCGATGGTCATGGTCATCCATACCCACAGGAGCTCACCATTACTCACACAAGCAAAAGGAGGGATCCAGTTCTAAACTAAATGGTTCCCGACCTTCAGTAAAGATTCGGTTGGTGGTATTTGGCTTTGCTGTTTTCTTTTCTAAATAACTGTAACACACCACATCAGTTTTGCCCAGCAGATGATCTCTGCCCAGCTCAGACCTCTGACCTTTGGGGTCTCCATCAGAAATGTGGGTCTACCCTCCAGGACCAGCTCTAATGTTACGGCATCTCAAGCCAATTCCCTGACGAGCTTCCTTTTCTTCTAAGCCTCTATTCTCAGGATACATGCTTCCATATAATAGATACATATTTGCATATAACAGATACATACTTTTACATATAATAGAAACATGCTTGTATATAACAAATACATGCTTACATATAACAGATATATGCTTGCATACAATAGATACATACTTGCATATAATAGATACATACTTGCATATAACAGATACATGCTTGCATATAATAGATACACACTTGTATATAACAAATACATGCTTGCATATAACAGATACATGCTTCTATATAATGCTCCCAACACAAGGGTGTTTGCACCTTCTTCGTTGCTGTCCAGCAGTAACAAGTGCTCTCTACTAACCACAATAACAAAGCTGTGAGAAAGCATAAGCCCCTTCAAGGAAGGAAAACCACGCTAATTTAAATCAATAGCTAAAACTTGAGCAAGCGCTGAGGCTCATAGCAAACAAGTGTGTTTCCACTGTTAGGTGAGGCTTCTCCTGGGGGAAGTTGTTGGTTTGTTTTGTCTTTTTTTTTTTCTTCCACTGATTTTCACTTTTGTCTTCACCCAAGGCACACTGGCTTCTCTCCCCCCTCTGGGCTGCAGGAGGCCAAGGGGTTGCCCACAGCTGCTCAGCAGGAGCTCTCTCTGGCAACTGATTAGTCCCTGAGCCCTGCCTGCTGGTCTTGCAGCGTTCTCCAATACAAATGCCTGAAAACACGCCTTTGCCAAGGAGGGAAGCATGTGAGATTGAGTTCCCAAGTCATGTTTCATGTTTACAACGGTCTTCTCATCAGCACTGGTTGGATTAAATTTAGTGATTACAGAGATTTTTGTTTTTATCAATAATACCCTTGATCTTGAAAACAAGAGCAATTTAAACAGCCCCAGATGTTCGAAACCTCGCCACATGTGTGGGGTAGGTTTTTTTAATCGCATTGTATTTGAGGCTGTCCCTTAAACCAATTAAATATGAACAATATTCCTATAGCCACATTTCCCAGTTTCTTGTGCCAAACATTCACTGTTTTGAGTTATTTGACTGCAAAACTTTATGGGGAAAATGCTTCACATTAATTGTCCTATTATTCCTCTCTCTGGCAACATAGGTGTGCACCTCCACCCCCCGCATTCCCACTTCCCCCGCACATCACAAAGCTCATGGAAAAGCCAGAATAGGATTCCAGGAAAAATATCTTTGAACCTGCAGAGTTGTTGGGGTTTAATTCATTGATATCTGTTTATTTTTTTTCAGGAAAAAAAAAAAACCAAAAAAACAAAAAACAAAACAAACCAACAAAACCTCTAAAACATTGGTCATTCTGTTACATTCTTACTGCTATGATCACCTTCAGCTTTTTCTGTCAGATTCCACCAATTCTCACTGTGAGCCCAATGACTTTCTGTAGACATCTCCCTCTCGAAATCAAAGAAAGCAACTTCAGCGACTTTGGTCATGGCAGCAGGGCATTCTGGGACAGGAGAGGAGAGGACCAGGGAAGGAAGGCATGATACAATGCAATAGTGGGGTATGTGTTTAAAGAAGACCACGAGCTATGTCCTGACATTAGCATCCATCAGGGACCCTGGACTTGGCACCTTGCTGGAATTTGTTATCTCCTCTAAAAAATAAGCACAGACCTAACATTTTGAGCAAAAACATCTGTCTGGATTCTTTAGATCTGTGGTCCTCAACCCTCCTAAGGCTGTGACCCTTTAATACTGTTCCTCATGTTGTGGTGACCCCCAACCATAAAACTATTTTCATTGCTATTTCATAACTGTCATTTCGTTACTGTTATGAATTGTAATATAAAATGCCTGTGTTTGCCGATGGTCTTAGGTGACTCCTGCGAAAGGGTTGTTAGATCAAGGGGCCGAGCACCCACAGGTTGAGAACCACTGCCTTAGAGGATGACTCTTGAAGAATAGCAGCCTCCGTGGTGGACTTGGATGGGGCTAGAGCTGCTTCCACATCTTAGGAAGTTTAGAGCCTTCTCTGCTGAGACCTGCACAGCTTTGGGATTGACCTGACTCGGGAGATGGGGGGGGGGGGGGAGGAAACGGTAGACACACATACAGAAAGGCTGGGATCAGGGGACTTTATGCTTGATGGAGCTACACCAGAAATGTTTACTATTGTATACATCATCGGGGTTAGCTAACTTTGTCAGGAGGCCCTCTGAAGGCCAGAGGTGGAGGGGGTAGTCTAGGGTACAGTCATCCAGGAGGAGGGAGCTGCCAACATCCATACTCGCACCAGAGGAAGGCCTTGCCATTCACATGGGGTCTGAGGCACTGGGATCCTTGACGTGGCCATGCTCAAGCCAACAAAACACATTCGCTCAAGATTTCATTTGTTCTTCACATTCCTCTGAGAAGCTGCCATCTTTCAGATAAGGAAGGAACCTGAGGAACTCCACTGAGAACCACAATGAGGGCTACATTGTATAGGAGGGTCTTTCTAGAGAGGAGTGCAAATCATTGTGCCCAGTGCCCAGAGTCAGTCCAGAGTCAAAGGTGAAGACTAGGATCTTACTCATCTTCATAGTGCAACACAATGAATGCCCTGACAAAAGCCACTTCAGAAAGGAAAGGTCTAGTCTGGGTCATAGTCTGAGAACATAGATCGTTATGACGGGGAGGTCAAGGTGGCAGGCGCTTGAGGCAGCTGGGTAGATCATATCTGAAGCCAGGAAGTACAGAATGCTGAATGCCCGTGTCAACCACCTTCCTCATGTTTAAGTAGTTCAAGACCAGCCCAAGCCCAGAGAATGGTGCTGACCTCCTTTAGGGTTGCTAGTCCCACCCCAATTAACCTAAGGAAAGATAACTTAATCTAAACAACCCTCGTAGAGATTATTTAGAACAAATAATATGCCTGGAGACTTGTCTCTTAGGTGATACCTGATGCTGCCAAACTGACAATCAGTCCTATCATCAGCAAGAGGCCTGAAGAGCTGTTCAAATCCTTTAGATGGAAATGAAGAAACAGCATCTTCTTAGGCCCCTCCCTGAATGAACCCTGGCTTGGATCCCTGTCCTCTCTAAACCAGCCTTGGAGGTGGATGGTGTTTAGGGCTTTTTCTCCTCTTTTCTTTCCTGGGCCTTCCCTAAGGTTTCCTGAAGACTTTGGAGAAACTCCAACTGTCAAAACTGAACTAATAAAGAGGGATCGTGTCCCATTGAGCCAGGGCATTAAAAGAGCAGCCCCAGCTACACAGGCCAGCAAGGGAATGGGCGTCAAAGGATGACTCACACCCGTGTACCAGGACCACTGGATTCCGGTTGTTTCTCTCATCTTAATACACTTGGAGTTTCATTTTAGCACAAAGGGTTAAATTCTCTCACACTCCTTCCAGGTCTCAATCCCCAAATATCCTACAACCTGACATCCCAATGTACTAACCCCTACCTCCCACTCAGCTGGAACTAGACACTGTCTCTGGCAGTGGAGATGGGCTGTACAGAGCCCCCCCCCCCCACTCTCTCCCAGGCCACTTGAGTTCCAACTGCACACCCAGGCTGACTGGAGTAAGATGATGCAGCCGGCAGTCTAGGAAATCACTCCTCTCATATCCCTGCTCAGATACTAACTTCACTGGTTTTGAGATTTAGCTCCTCCAGTCAACTGCCAACCAGCACACAAGACTCCCTTTTGTGATGTAAAGAGCTCAATAATCCCGAATGGACTCAGAGCCATTGTAGAAATCAGCTTGCTGTCAGGGGTCAAGTGTTTCCCATTAAATGTCAAAAGGCCACTTCATGATCAGAATGACCTCCTTTCTCATCGGTATTTGTTACCTGTGTGCTACACCAAGCATGGTAAGTGGGAGTGGGCAGTCTCTGGCAGCCTGCTGCTAGCTAGATTTGACTTTAAAGACTCAAGACCTAATAATAAAAATAAATCTTTTTTTTTTTTTTCAGGATGCCAAGCATAGATCAGTTCACAAAATCAAGAAAATAACTCAATGCATTTTGGTCTTATTTTCCTTATTTTGCTATAGAAATTAAGCCCCAGAGAAAGAGACCTGTCCAAAGTCACAGAGCACATGAATCTGATGGTGGGTTCAAATGCAAGCTTGGCTTCTTCAGCACACTTGAGCTGCCCTTTCCCGTGGCTGGTACTTCCTGTTCTCCAGGTACAACACAGACAGCAACAACAGCTAAAGAAGCAAGTGAGTGGGTCCCAGGCTACGGAGAGGGATTCTAGAAGAGCTAGTGGAACCCAGGAGGAGACTGCGCCAAGGCATAAAGACATCAGAGCCTGTGGGACCTGAGCAGGAAGATTTGCGGACCATCTACCTGGCCAAGATACGTGGTACCAACTCTCTTCAGTGACTCAAAGACACAGAACTCCTAAGAACATAGCTCCACATGGAAGTCGAGTTAGCCCAGGCTGGCCGTGTGTTCCTATTACACTACTCAGCCTTGACCAGCAGGGGCAGGCTCAGGGGCAGCATGCCAAGAAGGAAGCAAAGTCAGGAGTTTCCTGGGAATTAGGGCACCGTGAGCCTGCTGGGAACTGCTCCTCTGCCTTGAAGACTGACAGTTCTATGAGAAGCACCCACACACACACACACACACACACACCCACACACACACACACACACACACACCGAGGGACCACGGAACCTTCCTCCTTATAGAGATTTGGAAATCACATGGAACTCTTGCCTGACTCCTGGCTGATACCTGGGCTCACGAACCAGTCTGTAGGAGCTGGTCCACTGCCAACAGATGGGTTTCCTTAGCCCCTTTCCTTTCTCCTCCTTGAGAGGCTCACCTGGCCTATGCCTTTGCTCAATTCACCTCCCCACCCACTCACCCCACACCCCCTCCATCTCCTCTCCAACACCCTATATCACTTCCTCCTTCCGTGCCTAGCAACTTCCTCTGGGAAGCCTTTCTTGGTCCTTCCGTAGTCTGTTCCTCTAATAAACACCGTCAGCCATTAATCTCACTTGACTTTGAACTGTATTTACCATCCTTGTTACAATAGTTCAGAAATATTTTCTACTTCTTAGCCTTCTCTCCTGCCAACTAGAATAAAATTGGAGAATTTTTCCCCTCCGTGTTTTTATGTTTTCCTTACATAAATGAGTATAGGACTGAACACGATGGTGAAAAAAATGACCCACAAATATAATAACTACCTTTATAGAGCCTTATCAAAGGGCTTCTTTGTGCATTATTTCATTTCTTCCTCCCAGCAGCCCTGTGAGGATATTACACGCTGACATTGCTGCCTGAGGTCCTGCCTGAGGTCCTCACTGGAGGACAGAGTCATCTAGTGGCTGGTGCTGGTGCCAGCTGAAACTTCTGGAGCTGATAGCCAGAGCACCTACATGTATGTGGCTTGGGCTTCCTCATGGCATGGCAGTCTGGGGTCGTTAAGCTTCTTCTGGTGACTCAAGGCTCCACAGGTGAATGAGTCACACAGGCAAAAGCTGGGCTGCCTCTTCTGATGGTGTGTCCGAAGTCACGCCGTGTTACTTTCTGATGCATTTTATTGTCGCTAGGCGTGGCTCCGATTCACAAGGGAAAGAAGCCAGGGTACTGTCCAATGATGAGAGTGTCAAAGAATGTGTCTAACATGGCTTTAACTGATCACAAGTCCACAATGAGCCGACTTTTTTCAAAGAAGAGCATAAGCGGGAGGCGAGGAGGCTGTTCAGTGAGTCAAAAGCTTACCACACAAGTGTGAGGATCTGAGTTCAATTCCCCAGGACCCACGTAACAACACCAGATGCAGCAGTGCTCACCTGTAATTCCAATACTCCTGTGGCAGACCCAGAAAAATGTTCGGAAGCTCCGGGGCCAGCTAGCCTGGCGTATGCAGGAGTGAAAGGCAAGGGACCCTGCATCAGACAAGGTGGAAGGCAGGGCCTAACATCAAAGGCTGTCCTCTGACTTCCACACACATGCTAGGGCGGTGTGGAATATTTGTTTAACCAGGCAAAGATGTGTCACATTTGTTCATGCTGCATTTGTTTAACTGTGTAAAGATGTGTGGCATTTGCGTTAATGAAATAAAATTAACCTGGGCTCTGAGAGGCGGGGTTAGCAACGAGTTGGCAGAAAGGAGCGGGGAGGAGCTTAGCCTGAGCTTTTTGGTTTTTTAGTTTGGGAGGTGTGGAAGGGAGTGTGGCTTCTGGAGAGAAAGTTAGCCAGTTGCTACTCTAACTCTCTGAGCTCACAGGTTTTCACCCTAGCCTTTGAATCTCGAGTTTTATTGGGACGAGAGAGATTTAGTTAGAACTACCTTTAGTGGCAGCAACAGAGCCGTTGTCTGGAGGAACAGAATTCCCCCAGGCTGTGGTCTTAGCGGTGGCTGTTAGTAATGCAAAGCGCAGCTACTGTAATAAAGGTAAATCAACACGATGGCACAAGCCTGCCTGTTTCTCTCTTTCTCTCTCTCTCTCTCTCTCTCTCTCTCTCTCTCTCTCTCTCTCTCTCTCTTTCTCTCTCTCACTCTCACTCTCACTCTCATACACACGCGCGCACGCACGCACACATCATACATATATGGGGTAAGGATGGGGCGAAATGACTTACGCTGTAATCTCAGCACTCACGAAATGGAGACAGGAGAGTAAGGCATCCATGGCCATTACTGACTATGTGGCAAGTTAGAGACAAGCCTGTACTACATGAAAAACAACAACAACAACAACAATTACAGGGAGGTAAGTGTCCTTCCCAAGTCATGCAGCTGACTAGGAACCGGCAGTGAGAAGTCGCCTGTGTTCCCTATGGCACGTATTTCTCCTCCTGTCGTCCATGGGCATGTGCAGAGGCACCCAGAAAAGAGGGGGCAATCAAGGCCAGCGACTGCTCTATGCCTTCTCAGCATCACCAAGTACCCGGGATCCATCTGCCCCTCTAGGTGCAATTTGACACATGTCTACTCTCTCTGTTACCTAGAACAAGTAAAGTACAAGCACGGATGTCGGATGTGTGTGCCCTGTATTAACCCATCTACAGGGAGCAGATATGGCCCTGTCTACAACCACACAAAGGGGCTGAGACTGAGGTCAGAGCTGGCAGATGGGCTCAGGGCCAGGATCTAAATGTAAGGGCTGGGCCAGAGTTGGAACTGGAGCTTAAAGACGAGAGGCTATGGCTGTGGTTAGTAGCTAGAGCTTAGGTTGGAGGCTGGAGAAGGAGGCTAATAAAGGCTAGGGCTGGGCATGGGAGATTGGGCTTTATTTCTTTGTTTAAATGAGAGTGTGTTTTGGGGGCCTCAGGACTAACATTGGAGCTAAAGGATACAGGCTAGAGTTGGGGTTGGAGGCTGGAAGCTGCAGTATAGTGTAAGTGCTAGGTCCAAGACCAGAGGCTGGAGGCCAGACTCAGGAGTAAAAGTCTTCACTCCATTCTCCAGTAGGATCTGGTACTCAATCCAAAGCCAGCATGCCTGCTCACACATCTGATCAGCACTTGCTAGCAATCGGGGCTTGTCGCCATATTGATGCAGCTGTACATTTAAACCAGTTGTAAATTCCTTTTAAAAGCTTTTATTTCAGTTTTGTAAATATTACTTAGCTGACACACCGAAATGAAAAAAAAAATGAGTTGGGGATATAGCTGCATTGTAGAGTAATTAACGAATGTGAAGATCTAGGTACATGAAAAAATTCCTAGCACATGCAAGAATGTACTAAAAACCAAGAAGAGTTGGGGAGGTATTGCTCAGTTGGGAGACTGCTTGTCTGACATGTACAAAGCTCCACATTGGATCTCCAGCTCCTCAAAAGCTGGGCGCATAACTATAATCCTAGTGCTTAAGAGTTGGAGATGAGAAGATAAGAAATTCAAGGCCATCCATGGTTACACCATGGGTTCAAGGACAGCCTGGAATACATGCGACTCCCTCCTCCTCCTCCTCCTCCTCCTCCTCCTCCTCCTCCTCCTCCTCCTCCTCCTCCTCCTTCTTCTTCTTCTCTCTCTCTCTCTCTCTCTCTCTCTCTCCCTCTCTCAAAAAAAGCAAATAAATAAATAAATAAATATGATCATGTAACCATAGACCTGCTTTCCTTTTTCTTCAAGTCAAAGTTGCGGGTTCTGTGCAGTGCATAAAATGTGTGAGTTAATATTTCACAATTAAAGTCAATTTCCCATTGGGAAGACAGGATAATGAACTCATTGTCACCTGTAATCTACTGACATGTTTCTATTAGGAGCAAAAAGCTGCATGCACCTTGTGATCTGGATGATAAGCGGACAAACCCAAGAAATTGAGACCTCTGGTCAAAGCCAAGGCAGCATCTGTCTCATGGCAAGCCATAAGGCTACAGTTTGGAAAGGCTGTATGCTCACCAAATACAGAGATGGAGCTAATGAAAACCAGAGACCGCACGCATTGTACAAGGTCACAGCCAATGAACAACCTCCACAGACCTCAACCATGCTGTGGAACCATCTTTTTGTACAATATGAATATGTATGACTCCCATTGGTTTATAAAGAGCTGACTTGCCAATAGCTAGGCAGGATTAGGGGGCAGAAGAATGCTTGGAAGGAAAAAGGAGACACCATGAGACATAGAATGACCAGGATGGGAAGCGCCATACCTGAGGTAAACAAGCCTTGGGGCAGCATGTAGAGTAATAGAAATTGTTTGATTTTGTTATAAGAGCTAGCTAAAAATGAGCCTGTGCTATCAGTTGAGCAATTATAATTAATAAGTCTCTGTGTAGTTATTAGGGAGTGGTTGCCGGGACACAGAGAAACTCTGCCTACACAACCACCTTAGTTTTGCAGGTCAGTTGGTTTCCGAGACAGTGTCTTACCATGTAGCCCAGGTTTGCCTGGAACAGGAGATCCCCTTTTCTCAGCCAGCTGAGTGCTGACCCCCTTTGACAGGCTTGGCTTTCCATCCCACCTGCAGACACCTTCACCATAAACCCTAGAGGATAGCTCCCAGAGGCTGTTGAATACCCCCAAACAATAAACCCAACCCAGCCTCTGAAGGCCCATTCTTTTAGAGTCATCTGACAAGGTGAATGGATATGTGTGAGTGGCAAGATAGGGGAAGGGAACCTGGCTCTCACTCAGGTTGATTGACCCCACCATAAACTGGATTATCTCAGTCTCTCATCCTATTTTCCTAAGAAAACAGGGCTGGTTAGAGGATCTTTAAAATCTCTATGCTATAGATAGTTTTCTTTGTATTTCTTGTGTCCTCCAGAATCTTTTATTTTACAGAGTCATGGGCATGCCAGCGGTGTTTGACATTCTTTTTAGGAAAAGGAGGCATGTGTCATAACGGGCAGGGCTTTGAGATGTGTCCCCCTCTCCTCTCCTTGACCCCCTGTTTGGTTCCCTGTGAGATTCTCTCTGTGAAGTTCAGTGCAGGGGGGAAAGTGGCAAGGGAATAATTGGGTCCATGTGCTGCCTGTTGGCAGGGGCCAGCCAAGAAAGCTAAAGGAGACATGGAAGAGAATGGAGTCTGTCCTTGTGAGGTTGCCCGGCTAACAACAACTCCCTGCATAAGATCAGAGGTGTGATCTGCTGTGGGATGTTCTCTATGCTGTGAATGTGTTGCTCTGATTGGTTAATAAATAAAGTGCTGATTGGCCAGCAGCCAGGTAGGAAGTATAGGCGGGACAAAGAGAGAGGAGAATTCTGGGAACAGGAAGGCTGAGTCGGGAGACGCCGCCAGCTGCCGCGGTGAGTAGCAACATGTAAGATACCAGTAAGCCATGAGCCATGTGGCAAGCTATAGATTTATAGAAATGGGTTAATTTAAGATGAAAGGACTAGCTAGCAAGAAGCCTGAGCCATTAGGCCAAACAGTTTAAATAATATAAGCTTTTGTGTGTTTATTTTATAAGTGGGCTGCAGGACTGTGGGGGCTTGGCGGGACCTGGAGAGAAACTCTCCAGCTCCAGTGATCTCATCGCCTCACCATCGTTTGTTAAGTAGTAACCAACAGAGGGGAGGCAGCAGGACCTCTGGTCTGGACCTTTTTCCAAAGCCCTTTTACCTCTGTGACCTTAGGGGAGGGCAGTGCCATCAGGAAAGACCAACTGTGGTCATACGAATTCTCTTATTACACGGAGAGTTCCCCCTTCACACTCTGGTCACACCACACTCCCCTCCTAGGACTCTGCCCTCTCATTCTCCTGCTGGACACAGCAGCTGCTGATACTCAGTAGGACAACAGAAGAGTGACAAGGACTGTCCTCTCTGACACCACCCCTGGCATGCATCTTCATGAGATCCCCAACAGCAGTTGGGTACAAACTCCCTGGACCCAAGGAGTTGTGGGCCAATGGAGATTTGGTAGGGAAGGCCAAGGACTGCATGGGAAAGAGCTCTTGACTGTGAGTCCACAGTCCAGACCCTTTGGTTCCTCTACCCAGGCACTTAGCTCTATGCAGCAGGCTCCAGACAAGAGTAAAGCAAGACCTCTGCTCTTATAGAGACCATATTCTAGAAGAGGGGGGTATGGAAGGGAGGAAGGACTGGTGGGGTGCATAATGCTGAGATTGTAGGTGGCCTCAAGGACGTGATATTGGGGCAAAGATGACTCAGACATAGGTGTGACCTCCCAGGACCATCTTGCACGGGCTTTTGGGTGAGCTTGGAAAGGTCACTTTCCTTCTTTGGATTGTTTTGTTGATGTTGTTTTTGAAAATAAAATAAGCAGGACTGATTGAAATAAGTAATTTTC
>CABHPQ010163523.1:0-30256 GCA_902168405.1 Peromyscus aztecus | reverse complement strand
TCATGTTTCTGTAGCAGGGGGCCTCAGTTTGGTTCTCAGCACCACATCGAGCAGTTTCAGGGGGATCTGACACTTTGGCTTCTGTGCACATTCACACACACACACATACACACACACACACACACACACACACACACACACACACAATTAAAATATATCTTGAAAGCTTGTTGCAACAAAATGTTTATGCACTTTTAATTTTTGTTAGACTTTGACAAGTTGCCAGCCCAGCACATTAAGCCAACACAAATTCTCACTTGCAGAGAGGTGCTTCCCGGGTTTCCTATCCTCTTCCACAAAAGGTATTGTCTAATGTTTTGTTTTGTCAAAGGCTCATGTGACTGGTGAAATTTGTTTGTTTTGTGTTGGTGTTATTTTTATGTTTCTGACTGAGGTCAACCATCTTTCTGTCTGCCTGTTAGTCACTGCACATCTGTTGAGTGACTGCTCTAGTTACAGCTCCTGCTATGTTTGGATCATGGACTTTCTTACTGGTTCGCAAGTGCTCATTTTGTGTTATGGAAACTGGACCCTAGTATTTTACACGTGTAAATGATCTTGCCCTAATTTACCACTTTTCTTCTGTGCTAATGTTTGCTTATCAGATAGACTTTCAACTTCCATATTGGCAAAAGTCACCAGTCTTTTATTTTATGCATTCTGGGTTGGCACAGGTAGTACTCAATTCAAAGTACTTCAAGTACTTTAATCTTCACTCAGTTGTTTTCTCCTACAACAGGCATCTTTTTTATTTTTTTAAAACCTTTATTAATTCTTTGCAAATTTTGTATGTTTTAACATATTCACCCTCCCCCAACTCCTCCTAGATCCACCCCACTTCCCTACCCACCCAACTTTGTATCCTCTTTTTTACATGTCTTTCTACCCATCAAGTACAAATCTGTGCTGCCCATGCGGAGTGCAGCAACTTAGCAGGGGCTACACAGGAAAAGAAACCCGACTCTGCCTCCAGTGGCTCTCAATTGCCCATAGCTCCTCAGGTAGGCATGGGACCCCATGTCACCTCCCCTCTCCATGCTGGGACTTAGTTTGGCTTGAGCTTCCAGGGATTATAGAGTGGGTTTCTCTTTCAGCAAAAATCTTTACTCTATTGGAGATTTCTCTGGTATAAGGAGTAGGCTAACTTCCTTCCAAGAGCCGAATCATGTTTCTCAGCATTAACAAGTTGTCTTTTTTTAGACAGGAGATCATTTCTTAATACACACATGCACAAGCACACATAGACACATGTATGCACTTAGGGGTCTGCTTACAATATTGAGTTTCTCTGCACAAAAGCAAAGTTGTTTTTTTTTTTTAATCCATGTTGTCTCCATATCCCTGAGGAAATTTTCAAATTTCATCACATGAGCTCTGCATTCTTCTTAGCTTCACTATGAAGTGCTTTACATTTACAGTTGATACTTTGAGTGGCATGTGTTTCTTTCATTATACACTGCATCTAATAACTGAATTATTTTTCCTTCACTTGAGTAATGTGACACTAAGAATGTTGCTTTTATGATACAAAAGTTTTAGTTTGGTGACTATCCAATTTATTTTCATTCCAGCTTTTCTTTCTTTTTTTTTTTGGTTTTTCGAGACAGAGTTTCTCTGTGTGTAACTTTGCGCCTTTCCTGGGACTCACTTGGTAGCCCAGGCTGGCCTCGAACTCACAGAGATCCACCTGGCTCTGCCTCCCGAGTGCTGGGATTAAAGGCGTGCGCCACCAACGCCCGGCCCAGCTTTTCATTTTAAAATGAGGAGTAACATCAAAGTTTTCTAGTTCTGTTTTCACTCTTTCTCAGCTGTCAATAATCTCTGAGTGAGAGCTTGCTTTTCTTCGACATTCTCATCCAAGGAGCCCCACGAGCTCATGTGTCTTGCGAATTCTTTTTCAGTCAGTGTACCAGGGATGATAAGCATCATTATTCTTTTGATTCTTCTTGCATCAAAGACACTTAGGCTATTATTATGCAGCAAAAGTCTGTTATTAAAAGATACAAAGTATAGCACTTGGAATTAAAGTAACATGCTACCTTCAACTTATATTCAGATCTTTTAACAAAATCAAAACAAGAAATAAATATGTGGAGAAATAGACAGACAGGATGACTATCATGACAAAATGTTAATGTACTTTAAATCAATTATCTTTCCTTTGCATCTAATTTCTAAAGAAAGAAAGCTTTCCTCCCAAACCCTCACTTCCCCAATCCTCTACTTCCATGTAGCCTCCACTTGGATAATCCATTTCAACTCCATCATGTCTCCAGCATCCTTTCCTAGCTCAGGCTCATTGCCTTAACTATTATGATTGCTTCCAGTGTGGCTCCCTAGCATCTCTTTTCTAACTGTTCCTCACAAAGCTTACTGGACAAACTCATAACACATAATGTTGACAGGCTAATACCTTACAGTGGATCTCTGTGCCGTAGAGCATCACACTCATTCCTCATCAGGCCATCAGAACCCTTCATAGTCGGTCCCTGCTCTGTCCCTCACCAACCTCTCACAATTAACGGCTTGAGAAATAAACATTCCTTTCTGCCTTTGTTCTCCATTTGTTGTGTTTCATGGTCATCATGGAAAATCCCAAATCTCCCTTGTAGATTTCTTCAGCTAGCTTCCTTAATATGGAAATTACTGTCCTAAAGTAGAAATTTAAAATCTAGACAAATTACCATCATCTTTGTGATGAGAACTTTTTAAAATTTGTTTTTATTGTTTGAGAATTTCATACACACTTACAACGTATTTTCATCAAATCCACATCCATTCCCTCCCCTCCAGTTCCTCCTCTATTACTCCCACCACTCATCCCCTCTAACTTCTTGTGTTTTGTTTTGTTTTGTTTTTTAATCCACTGAGTCTGCTTGAAGCTGCTTGTGTGTTCTTGAATATAAGACCCTCTACTCGCGCATAGGTAACCTCCCTGAGACTGTATGCCTAGAGAAAACAGATTCTTCCTCCCCCAGCAGCCATCATTTGCCAATAGATCCTCAGCTAGGGGTGGGGTTTTAGGAGCCCCTCCCCTGTCCTCACTGGGATTTTTGGCTGGCTTGATCATGTTCAGGTCTTATGCTTACAGCCACAGCTACTGTGAGTTGATGTGTACAACATCCCTGGAATATCTGGAAGATATTGTTTCACTACAGACATCTACTACTTCTAGACCTTATAATGTTTCCACTTCTATTTCCATGGTAATTTCTGTGCCTTGGTGAGGGGGGTCTCTGCAAGTGTCAAACAGAGAAGTGAACAGCAAGGAGATGAGAATGAAAACTCGGGTCAGACTGACTTTAAGAACCTGAATCAAGACTTCTAAAGAGTCTGATATCAGGAGGTTTATTCCCAACACATTTAAGCCCAGTATAATTTGGATTTCCTGGTGTAATATAATCCTTAGTGCATCAAGAAGCCTATTCACTCAACTCAGGGTACATGTCATTTCTTCCAAGAAGATGGGTTCTAGAGATAGGCTACCTGTGCTAGCTTAAGAGCTTAGGGTCTGGTCTGGTCTTGGTCCTACAGATGGCATAGAGGTCATTTGGCTATTAGCCACTCCTGGTCCTGCTTGTGGGACCTTGGGGAACCCCTGACTGTAAGGGTCAGTTAGGTTTCTTACCACCTCCAGTCTTGGTTGTAAGAGCTTGATATGGCCTGGCCCAACAAATAACACAGATCATCAGGCTATTTTAAAAACACAACAAAGACAATAATTTCTGAAAAAACTGAGGTGAATTGTTTACCCGTTCACAGACTGTTCTCAAAACCTTAATGAAAACCATTCTGAACAAATGGCAGTCACCACTGTCGATAAAGGTTAGACTGATTTCTTTAGATTTTCAGACACCCTGCTCTGTACAGAACTCACTCTGCCTTTGCAGAATGAAATTACCCATAGAAGCTGTAAGTCTGGTGGCATTCCAATTATAGACAAAACAAGCAGAGAGCCAGATTTGATCTATGTTTATAATTTTTCACACCTACTCTACTCTATTGCTTTTTATTTTATTATAGAAAGTTTCAAATAAACAAAAAAGAGAGAATACCTTATGCTACCATTGAGCATTAATAGTTGTTAACATTTTACTGTATTTATTTCATCTATTTTAACTGCTGAATGATCAGAAGGAATTTACATTATTACAAGAGTTCTTTTCATAATCTAGCATATATGATATATATGTGTGTGTATAAATAAGTATTGTGACCTACCCTAGAAAACCTTATATTAATTTTCTAATAATCCTGTTTAAACTTCCCTAAAAATCCCCATAACTATTACCAAAGCAGCTTTGTTGAACCAGGAATCTAATAAGCATAAAACTGCACTTTATTTTTTTTTTCATCTAAGGCAGAGATGCATCTTTTGGATACCGTTGTGTATAACACTAACTCATTAAGGCATCATCTCATTTTGAGAAACATGAAACACTCTATCACTGGAAAGTTAGTACAGATGTAAAACAAACTTTATGAACTGGCCACAAATTTACTCTGTAGCTGAGGACGACAGAATGTCAGGATTATAGGCCTTCACCACCGGCTGGGTTTACACAGCACTGTAGTTGACACCCCTCATCGGTCCTACAGAAGAGAATGTGTAGGGCTGGGGAGGATAATTTTGACCCATATTGAAGTCAGAGGTTTGCATATGTCAAAATAGCATATTCTCAAAGGTTCCTCCAAACTGTGAGTACTCTGCAAACGAACTTAGATAAGCAGTGAATTCTGTTAGTTATGCCAACAGAATGCAAGCTCAGTAAAATCTATTACCCTTAAGGATTGTGTGTGTGTGTGTGTGTGTGTGTGTGTCTTCCAAGAAAGGGTTATGCTATCCCAAGTGCTGAGCAAATGCGGAAATGTCATCCCTTTAAGGTAACATTCTGGGGTTTAAAAGAAAATCCCTTCACCAGAATTCTGATCCCCTTGTCAAACTTGGTCAGCTCACTCGGGGAACTCCAACTCAAAAATACCCTCTGCACCCCGCCAAATTTCATGAAATTTCTGTGAAGTGAAACTCACATGCATAGTCACCAACACTGAGGGGCGATTTGGAATGTGTGGAGATGGACAGATGCAAACTGCGGAACAGTTACACCACAGTGAGGAAGGAGCCACCACGAGGAGACCACTGGAAAGAGCTGGAAACACGTGAAGAGAGGGGGAAGAAGAGATTCGCAGTCTGTTTGAGGGTATCGCCTCTCCTCAGCATCAGGGCACAGGAGCAGTGCAGAGGCAGGAGAGCGTCTGGGCCTACGATTCAGGGAATCCCTGAAAGGAAAGGGAATGAAAGGATAAGCAGACACTGTGGCACACGGCTTCAAGACTAGCTCCAGGGAGGCTGTGGCAAGGAGGTGCTAAGTTCAAGGCCAGCTTGGGCTATGTAAAGAAACTTTGCCTTAAAAATTAAGTGCTAGTTGGAAATGGGAATAAGAGTAGCGCACACGTATAAATAAATATCTATGCACTGCATACGAAGTAAATAAATGCACCTTGCAATGGTCCTATTTCAAATGCTCATCAGGCAGTTAACAGTCAGTGGCCTCCATATTGGACAGAGCGGTGACTATTTCTGCGTTGTCGAAACTTAGACAGCACTGAGAAAATGAAAAGACAAGGGAAGCGGCCAATGAAGAGAAAGGATGACTTGTAAGTACCCTCCTCACTTTGCTTGATGGAGCTCGCTCTCCTGTTGAGACTGCCACTACTCAGAAAGATTGGGGCTCCACCCTAACTCCTCCCCAAAAAAGCTGCTAGATAAGTTGCTGTCCCCCAAACCATCTGGTTGGTTGGGATTGTTGGAACAAGGCCTTGAGTTAGGGTGGAGCCAGGGATGGGCTCAGGGAAAGATAATTCAATGGATGAAGGAGGTCCATGCGCTCCCTGGCACCAAGCCCCGAATGCCAGATGGATAGACCACTTCCTTGTCGCTGACAGCCTACAGGAGTTGGTCCTCCTGCCTCCAGTGCCCAGTGAGTGTGCTGTCATTCCTGGCCACGGGATCCACCCACCCATGCGTTGTTCAAACTAAGTCATAGTTTGGAGTGTCATAGACGGATACTCACATTCTCATTTACTAGTGAGGAATTCTGTCTGCTCCTCTCTTACGTTGTTTATTCACACCAGCCAATCCCTACCACAAGCATTTTTACTAACTGCACACACAGGCTCCCTTTATCCACCCCTCTGAGTGCTACAATGAGTTATGTGACATTTCAAGCCACTGTCAAGTAACTGTTGCCACATACCCAGAGCAAAATGACAACCTTCTATAGACTGGCCCCCAGAGAGCTCTCTCTTTTCTGGGACATGTTTAGCATTCTCTGACAATAATCTACATATTATCACACAGTTCTTGCTTCAGCGTGCCATAGCAAACACTGCCGATATCCAGCTCCAATAGGGTTCCTGAGACAGTATTTGAGAGAAGATATCTCAAGAGAGTTTCTAAATGTTGCCTTGTATGGGTCAACATTCTTGCTAACCTCAGGCTCTTGCAGCTCTGCGTGTGTGGGCAGCCTTTCCCTGTGTTCTAATTGGCTCAGTGTGCAGTCTTGGCCCTGTGCTTGGGAATCGTCACTGACTTTTAACCCACCTCACCTGGAGTGCATCTGCTGTTTTCTCATGAGTATTTCAACACTGGACCTCAACAGGATTTTAACTGGGGGCTGTGGTTGTTCCCTTTACATCTACCAGGGCTAAATTTTCAAGTTTGCTTTACTGTGTTTTCAAAGGACGGACTCTGAAAGAGGAGAAAATTAAAGACGGAGAAAAAATACCCATAGAGAGAAAATAGCGGCCTCCCTGGACTTAAACAAGTCACTGAAAGGAACTACACAGAGAACCAAATGATTGTAAGGGTTATGTCTTGTCTGTTCAGAAATGCTTAAAAAAAAATCATCACTGATCATTAGCAATTTTTTCTCTTAAGAGCTTAGGAAATAGCTGCACCTTTCCTAACATCTACTAAAATGAAAAGCTTATAATTTTCTACCGTGACCTGAGGGTTTGGCTCTGAACATAAGCTGTACAAGACTATGAACGACATGGACACTCCAGATACACTCGCCTTCTCAATCTGACGAGGAGCTAACTCCTTAGCCGCTGAGGAGCCCTCAGCACGAACAGGAGCCCCCGTGCTTTGGCCATTTTGACTATCTGCCACCAAAAGCCTTCAGTAGAGGAGAGGCACATCCTACCCCTACAGAGAGCAGCTTTTCAGCTGGCAGAAGGGTGTGTCCCTGAGTTTTCACCTGGGAGCAATGATGATCTTGTCAAGCATTTCACTGAGACCAGCCCAAGTTTTTAGGGTGGGGATCCAGACTGGTTATACGTACCTTCCCTCCTTCTCCCAGTGGAAGGCAGAAACACCTCAAAGCCTGCATGTAAGAACATCTACTGGGAATTATTTTAATCAGACACCAGCTGAGTGGGAGAAAGAAAAAGAGCAGAGAAGAACAAACAAAACTCCCTTGGTCGTGGATGTAACAGAAGCCAGCGGCAGCGATGGACTGGCACTCCTTCAGAACAGCTGCCGTGCTGCTCACTTTCCTGGTAAGTGGGTTCTGCTGAAAGCCACCCTTCACCCTCCAGCCTCAGCATAACCGAGAAGGCCTTTTCAGAGAATGTTATTTGCAGGCACTTCTCTGCTAAACCATTAAAAGTTTATGTTAATGACAAGGTGGTTTTTTACGAACTGGGATTTGAAGCGGTGTTTCTCTCTTTAATTGAAGACTCCAGATCATATTAATGCTGCAGAGTCCACTCATCATACCTCGTCTCTGACATCCCAGATACTGATTGGTCACTCTGGGAAAATATTGAACTGAAAAAAGTCCTAAAGTTGCTGTATTTGCTTGTTCAAATTCTCATTGGCGGGGATGGGGCTTTTGAACTAAATATTCCAGGTGTGTCTGGGTTTTCAGTCTAAACACTTTCCCCTTCTTTGGATGTTTTGATTGACAGACTGATGGCATGTTTTAAAGCCATGAAAGACTTCATATACATTAGGATTGCAGCTGTTGTGATGAGCCTCACCGTCTTGGCACTCTCTTCCCTTCCAGATGTTGTCAGACTCCATCCAACTAATACCCCAAATCCTATATTGTTTGCAACTTGAATTAAAATGCCATTGCTAATGTCAAAAACTGCAAGTACAAGAGATTTATAACTAATATAGCAGGTGAGGGAATGAGCATAATTAAGGGGTAAACGTAATTATTGATGTGGCACAGAAGCTGCACAGCTGATGGTCAGACCATGTAGTGCAATGATTTATTGTCGCCCCTCTATGGGTCATTCATTTTCTCTTTGAGCTGATAAATGTGCCACACCAATATATCAATGTTCAGCAGTAAGTTTTAAAGTCATAGTCTCTCTCAAAGTTCAAAGTAGGATAAATGTAATCTTAAAAGGCAAGTGCCAGGTAAATCCCCCTCCAGCTTTGGCAGGATGTGGCTCTTATCTGTTTTTACTTGCTTAATTTTTGAACTGGAATGTTGGATTTGTATTGTAACAAGTTAGAGTTTTGGTTTACTATATGCTGGTTAATTTGAATTCAGTTTATTTATCAAGAGGGGTCATAGGGCTGGGATGTCGCTCAATGGTGGGACACTTGGCTAGTATACATGAGGTCCTGAGTTCAGTTCCCAGAAGTGAATGATAAAAGGGCAAGGGAATTGTGAGCAGTAACATGTAGTTATAAATGACTCTCAGTAGCTTTAGTTCTAAGTTGCCCTTCAAATGTGACTTTTATTCAATAGGTTTTTAGTGGATTGTTATGTTCAGTTGGTGTCACAACCTGGACTATGGCAAAGATCAACGAGTATTATATAGTAGGTCATTTGACCACAGGAATGTTTGTCTATTGCTACATAATCAAATACTTTAATTTTTAATTTCATATAAATTTGGCTCATTAAGGCTTATTGTAGCATTTCCATTCATTAATGCAGTTCCAACACCTGTGTGCTAACTTTTATTGAATTTATAAGTAATTATTTATTGATTCCTGTGATTATTTCTAATTAATTGCATCTTATGAAATTCCTCCAAACAGCTATTTCCTGGTTAGTCATTCATCAGTAAAATACATCATTTTATCAAAGTTCTCATGGAACTGTCAGCCCAGAGAGAGAAACTTCTGGGGATTTGTACTTTGCTCTCTAAGCTCGGATAGTGTGTGTGTCTAAGTCTGTGTCAGTCTGCGTGGTCTGTGTCTGTGAATTAGTTTTGGGAAGAGGGGGAGTCTGTGACCTCATTTACTGTGGAATCTAGCACAAATTTCTCAGATGCCTTACAATATTTATCTGTTTTCACTTATGTGTATGTACGTGTGAGTCTGTGCAAATGTATGCAACACGTGTGTGTGTTCCCTGGAGCTGGAATTATAGGCAATGGTGATCAGTGAATGTGGGTGCTAAGAACTGGTCTCAGGTCCTCAGGAAGAGCAATGTGTGCCTTTTACCAATGTGCCAGCCCATCTTTAGAAAGCTTTACTATAATGAATTAAAACACTTTATTTTCAGGTTAATATGACATTTTTGGTAAGATGTTTCACTATTGAAACTTTTGAAGGTCCTATTTTCACTGCTAATTTTAGCAGATGATTTTGTAATCCCAGTCTGATGCCTCTAGCCTCACTGAGTGTGTTTTACTTTATCAAGGGAAAGGGTTATAAATAAATAAATAAATAAATAAATAAATAAATAAATAAATAAAGTTTTTATAGTCTTCACTGCTCAAAGTCAGTAAGTGAAAATACATGGTAGGAATACATTTAGAAAAAATGCAAATATATTTAAGATATTTGATAATATTTTCAAATAAAGCAATTTAGAGGCAACTATATGTTGGTGGTCTATTGCATGACCTGCTCAGCACATGTGGAAGTGGATGCTTTAAGCCTTGTCCAAATTAGTAAGTTAGACCACAGAGACTAAAGCAGAGAAGCTGCTCCTAAAGGGACCAAGGCTGCTGCATGAGCTTTCTGCCAATCCAGACATGTCCTGGACAGATGGTAGCTCACATCTATTACAGCACTACAAGCTGAAGGCATGGGTTGACTCTTTCCCCCTCCTCTTTCTCCTCTGCCTTTTCCTCCTCCTCCTCTTCTTCCTCTTCCTCCCCTTCCTTCTCCTATTATCTATCTATCCATCTATCTGTCTGTCTGTCTGTCTGTCTGTCTGTCTGTCTGTATACAGTGAGTAGTAATAATTTTCTCCTGCCAGAGAACAGTGTTATACCTGTGAATCAAACAGAAAAAAAATCTATGCAGATTGTTGTGACGATTATGAAAGGAAATCCTTAACCTCCATGAGAAGCACAGAAAGATCTGAGAATTCTGGTGATTGCTGGGAAAATCACCTGCAAAGTCACCACGTCTGACTACTCTGATAAACATGAGCACAAATCTGATGACATCCTTTTCTGTAGAGGCACATTCTGCAGATTAAGCTCAAAGAACAGAGAAAAAAACTTATTTTATCTGTTAACAAAAATGATGCTAATCGTAATTTTGGATTTTGCTTGATTTTAGATTTTTGATTGAAGGTTTTACTCTGCAGCCCAGGCTAGCCTGCACTCACTATGTAGTAGCCCAGGCTGCTCTTAAGCTTCATGTCCCCCTGTCTCAGCCTCCTAAACGCTTGGGTTACAGGCATGCACCACTAGACCAGGCCCTAGTTTACTCTTTTTATGATAATTTTATGGGATTACTACTTCATTCAATTAACTAACACCCAATAAACTAACCCTACAATTTGAGCTTTGTTAAACTTTCTAAGAATACAAGCAGGAGTTAAAATGGTACTCATTTATGACACAGTTGATTAACTTTCTTTATTTGAACCTGATATTGTAAGTTCCCTTATTTACATTCACTGACACCAAAAAAGAAAGTACTGAAGTTCACTGACACCAAGAAAAGTACTAAACAGCTGGTATAGACCCAACCGAAGACAATCCTGAGGGGACTCTGATGCTTTCCTGTACATATATTAAATTGTTGTGCACTGCAGAGGAGAGTATTTCAGCCCAAGATTTTATAGGGAATGAAATCAGTGTTTCTATTCCTCTGGTTAGTGAAACATGAACTGTACTTAAGCAGGATCATCTCCGCAGATGTGGTATTTGCAAAAGCTTTCTTTATTCACTGAAAATCTAGGAGTAAAAATCTTCCTCTTCCTTCCACTTTCCACAAATGTGGAGTCAAATCCATCCCCACTTAATGAGGGCTGTGACAGTGTAGAAGGCATTTCAGTGACAAGAAAAGCTAACACACAAATGCTGGAGGGACGAATCAAGATGCAGCTATTAGAAGAAACTGGCGGATGATGACAAAGGACAAAGGACGTGGGTCCCTGTGCATGTCACTTACTTACTGACACTTCTCTACTCTGCATTCAACAAGGACTCTGTTGCTGAACATCCTGGTGTCATAAGAAGAGACATTGCTTAACGTACAGGCAGGAAGCTTGATCTGCTAGGCATTGTGCTTAGATTTCTTCTGCTCCTTCCGCTGAGTTAACACCCTCCAGGGTACTGGGTCATGCTGCCCATTCTAGTTATGCTTGGCATGCAAACTCTTGTAATGGACGTAGACAGGTCCAACCTTTCTCATGCCAATGGCTGGTGATCCATGCTCTTAATTGCTCTATGAGCGTGAAGTACAATCTTTTATACTTGTCTAATTAGAATCACATCCCTCCAAATTAACAGCTGATTGCTGCTTGTGAAACTCTTTGACTCTAAGCCATTTGAAGGCAAGCTCCATGTCTGATTAACCTTTGGATCACTCACAGCTCTCTCAACAAAGAGACTCCATACAAGACTGAGAGCCACAGTATCTCACTGTACTGAACAGAAACACCAAAAGGGAAATTGGGGGTAGCTCAAATTTCCTTTCTCACACATAATCCAAAGAATATCCTCTCAAGGTAATCAGTGTAGAAATAATTGTGTTGCCTTTTCCTAATGTTTTGTGGTATTGTGTTGCATCCACTTCAAATTTCATTCTAAGCTTACCAGAACTTTCAGCGTCTCAACCTTCCTAATGCTGCGATCCTTTAACACAGTTCCTCATGTTGTGGTCACCCCCAACCATAAAATTATTGCATTGCTACTTCATAACTGTAATTTTGCTATTGTTATGAATAGTAATGTGAATATCTGATATTCAGGGTATCTGATACCTGACCCTTGTGAAACAGTCATTGGACCCCAAAGGGGTCATGACCTACAGGTTAAGAACCACTGTTTTAGCCCCATCATGCTGTCTTAGAACATTGTAGTACACATTTACCAAAGAAATGAACAATCATGAATAAATATGAGAAATTAACCCACTGAGGTATGGCCAATCCCAATGTCACATCCTTTGTCAAAGACAGACAAAAGAAGGATTTTGTTGTTTTGTCTTTGTTTTGTTTTTTTGGTAAAGAAATGAATTTTATTTTACTGTTCTTTCTAGCTTATCCTTGTGATGTACCTAATAGTTAACAAAGACATTTTATTCCACAAATTGCCACTATCTCACTATTATTAAATACAAAAGATTTTCCTCAGCAAGAAATTACCCTTCAAGTCAAATTTTAGTATATGGAAAGGACAAATTTTAATTTAAAAAAAAAACTTGCTGAAATTCACTTTAACTGGATAATCACTAAAAGCGTCATGATTTTGCATCCTGTGGCTTTTAAATAAATATATTTTGATTGGCTATGGAAGCAGATGTGAAGGGAAGAGCTCATTGAGATGAGTTATTTACTGTTGTTACAGAACTTTTGGACTCTAAGAAAATTTAGTTTTCAATGTTTGTGACAAAACTGTGCCTCAGACAGATTAAGTTTCCAGTGGGCAAGAGAGCAGAGTCTTTTTAAACACTTTAACAACCCATGTCTCTAGGGGGAATCTCCATAACTGTCCACATTGCACAAAATCCAGAATTGTTTCTGAGCCCAAATTACTCCACCATCATCAGAAAATCACCATACCTATGCCAGGGAAGAGGGCTCTGTCATTTAGAATACCTTCTCTGACTTTGCTTCCCCCCATCAACATATCGAAATCCCTATCCTTCTTCTCTCTCCCCATCCTTCCTCTCTCTCCCCATCCTTCCTCTCTCTCCCCATCCTTCCTCTCTCTACCCATCCTTCTTCTCTCTACTCATCCTTCCTCTCTCTACCCATCATTCCTCTCTCTACCCATCCTTCCTCTCTCTACCCATCCTTCCTCTCTCTACCCATCCTTCCTCTTTCTTTGCTCTTTCCCAGCCTGTCTTCTCCTGCTCTTCTCTGTCACACTTCTTTTGCATGACTTTTTTCCAATCAAAATCCCTTCTCAACCTTCAAACATAGTATCTCCCTCACCTACACAATTTTCGCTGTTTCCCACACTTAAAGCTCATTTTGGTCTTTCTCTTTTTATCATCAAAATTCCTGGGAAAGTAATTTTCTGTCTTCCTTTCCTCTCCACCCCTTGTTCTCTTTTGAGAGAGCTGATCTTTGTCCTGTCTTCCTGAAAACGTCCTCTAAATGGACACTGAAACTCTACTACTTCCTCAAATTTCACACAGTTCCATTTTTCAGATCATCTGACTTTCCTGTCCCATCAGTCTCTCAGTTCCCCTTCTTTGACAGCTGTGAATCATTTTATCTCCTCTGGTCCACATGGCACACTTTTGTTTCTGCCTTTCTTCCTTCCACCTGCCTCCCTCCCTTTTACTGTCCTTTCTTCCCCCGTCTCTCTTTTTCTCTCTGTGTCTCTCTCCCTCTCTTACCTCTTCACAGCCACCGCCATCACTCCCTCCCTCCCTCCCCACACCCTGACCGTATTCCCATTAAACAAATGCAGGAGTTCCCTGTGCCATCCTCACCCACAGGCTGTTTCTTTACTACACCCTGCACTTTACAAGTATCTAATAATTCTCCCATGATTTTAACAGTTCTATGGGAGTGGATGCACCGCGACATTACATACCCAAGCTAGGGTTTTGCTCAATGGCATTCTTCCAGCACCTCGAACATTGTCCTACCTCTGGCCCTAGTCCACTCTTTAGGACTGCTAGCTCCAGGGACCCCTCCTGCTCTTTATCTGGCATCCCATCTGTTCTCTAACCTTGTGGATCCTGTCCTTCCAGATCTTTCCCTATGGCTCCCACTGCCTTGCATCTACTTAGTGCTGCTTTCTCACCTCTACTTTGATTGGTGCATAAGACCCAACAGCCTTCAGCCTGTAATTTCCAAGTCTTCCCACTGCTCCTACCGACTATTGTCCAAGTAAGCTTTCAAACCTATAATTTCAGCATGCCTTTCCCATGACCAAAATACTTCAATATCCTTCCTTCTACGGTACACAAGGATTTGACGTTAGGACTGGAAAGGTATTCGTGTAGAGTCTGTCTACCCACATCCCAAATGAAATAAAGCTCGGAGAATTACTATGCATACATACATACATACATACATACACACACACACACACACACACACATATTGTTTTCTGACAACCCAATGATCTTTCCACGTCATTATTTTGTCTTTAAAAGCCTATTACTTTGTATCTGAATTTATTCTACACTCTGATTTAAAGAAGAAGAAGAAGAAGAAGAAGAAGAAGAAGAAGAAGAAGAAGAAGAAGAAGAAGAAGAAGCAGCTCTCATCAACCCACCACATTTTAAAAAGCAGACTAGGCGGTTTTTTTAATTACCCATCCAATTGTGAGTCTGACACTGTGGTGAAACCTGCTTGGTCTTTTGCCTAAGTTGCTTCTCATGGGAAAGAGGTTGACCTGGCTTCATAAAGCTGGGATGAGTTCTTAGTCACCTGGCCAGTTACCCAAAGCAGTAAGCCCTGGCGCTTCGCTCCAGGAAGGGAAATGCAGTAACAGATAGCAGATGAGTAAACAAGAGGTGTAGCTATGAAAAAATGACTTCCAAAAGGACAGATGAGGCAGTCCTGCAGACCTGTCCCACCCACAAACAAGAGCAAGAGAAGGGTGCCCGAAATACCACAAGCAGCAAGAACTCACTGGAGTAAGTGAGGTCTCTAGTCTAGCTCGGCTCTATAGACAACATTGAAGTTGTCCACCCTAACCATTAAGCTGTGTGGATTCCTTTGTTGCCTTGTATCGCTGTTGTTGTTGTTGTTGCTGCTGCTGCTGCTGCTGCTGCTGCTGCTGCTATTGCTGCTGCTGTTTCTATACAACCAGTACCAGTGGGTCTGGGGAGATGGTCCAGTGGATGAGAGTAGTGCTGCTCCTCATCCATGAGGATCTGAGATTGAATCCTCAGCATCTACATAAAAAGCTTCGTGGCCACAAATGCCTGTGGTCCTACTGCCGTGGAGATGGGGACAGAAGGATTGCTGGGGCTGGCTGACAGCCAACGTATCTCCAGGTTCATTGAGAGACCCTATATCAAGGGAATAAGGCTGGGATCATTAGATCAGAACACTCAAGTGTCCTTTTCTCTCCTCTGCACATGTGCACAGGCATTCACCTGGACACACATGTGCTCATACACCAAACACACACACACACACACACACACACACACACACACAAAAAAAACCTAATAAAGATAATGTGAAGTTAGATCAAAATAGTAAGTTTTAGTTTTCAAAGACGTAATACCAATTCTTGCTTATGTTTCACTTAATAATTTATTTGAGCAAACAGACTGTCTTATACTTAATTGTAAAACAAACACATATGTAGGATGAACTGTATGGGATTGCATTTTGCCATAAGTTAGTAGCCAGGCCTCAGTTTCCTCCCCTGTGTAAAGGAGACAATAATAATAATGTCCATTACTGAGTTTGTAATGATGAGAATGGACAGATTTTTCTGATCACATTGTCTTATACTTAGTTATCATCCATTTAATGGCAACAGTAATAATTACAATGACTGACATAGTATCATGGGTAACAATTCTCTTCATGACACTCACGTTGATCATAAATACATGTTTGTTTGCTTGTTTGTTTAACTTTTCTGTTTTGACTTTTTTTCAAAACATCTTAGCAACTGAAATTTATGTTTTCCTTAAGGATGAAACTGAAACCAGGTGTGAAAAACTAATCACTATGTTTAAAATTATTGATATTCATTTTTTAATGCACACTATAGCTTTTAATAGCAGTGCTAACGTCTGATTATGAGCATGGGTTTCAGGCTTTGCTGTTAGGAGAAAACTCAATTAGAAGTTCCATACCCCTTATTTGAAAAGATATTTAAAAAACTTAAGGGTGTACATTGGTGTTAACTGATCCTCAATGCAATTTAAAACAATGAATGCAAAAAAAAGCTTAACTTTTAAATATACGTTTGCCATGTCTTAAACAAATATAGACACATTACTTTGACATGTAAATATTGGTGTTTTAAGTGATGACTTTTTTAGATTTTTAGATTCAAAATAATTTAATATATCCTGATACTTCACCACAAGTTCTGTGCAATGCTCCAATCTGGAATTTAACTTAAACAGAGCTCTATTAATAGCACATGCTTTACTGCAGAGAGAAGTTCCCTAATCAGAAAAAAAAAAATGGCTAAGAAACATCTACTGTCATTAACTTAGCCCAAATTTGCATTGTTTGGTTTTATTTTTATGTGTTTTTAGTTATCTGTTAACATAAAATTGAAAACACTCATTAAAATGAACTATTATGACTGCTTTTTACAGGTGGTGCTTGAAGTTAACAGTGAATTTCAAGTCCAGGTAAGAAAAAGCAAATTTATTTTTTCCATACTGAAAAATAAAAGGGATAAAGGGCATGTCTGTAATCCCAGCATTTCCAAGACTGAGGCATGAAGATCGTGGATTAGAAGCCAGCCTTAGCTACATTAAAAAAAAAAAAAAAAGAACCTGTCTCAAAAATTACATAATAAACAAAAGAAAGAGAAAAAGAGGGAGAGGGAGAGGGGGAGAAAGGGAGAAGACCAAAGGGAAAGATAGACTAGCAATGCCAACATATACTCAAGAAAGCCCTCATTCTTCTAAATACAAAATTACTGCAATGTTATGATTGCAAATGTTAAAGTTATCAGAATTCTTAATTTTCCACTTAACCATCTTCTCTTCCTGACATAATTAGTCTTCCTCCCAAACCTCCAGTGGAATACCAATAATAAGTTATAGTTAATCGACACTATGTTTCACTCTCCCTATTCAAGGTAAGAGACTATAATGCCAAAAATGGTACCATTAAGTGGCACTCCAACAGAAGACAGAAACGTGAATGGATCAAGTTTGCCGCAGCTTGTCGGGAAGGTGAAGACAACTCAAAGAGAAACCCAATTGCCAAAGTAAGTGTCAACCCCAAAGCATGCATCCAAACAGCACAATGGATAGGGTCACAGTTCTGGAAGGACCCAGCTTGTATATGCTTTGTGTACACATTCTACTGAAAAGTTATGGCCTAACAGCACCTCCCTATTCAAATTAGGAAAACTAAAATTCCTAAAGGGATAAACCAAGAAAGTTAGGTACTTGGGGAACAGCTAAATATTGTCTCATCTCATTGGCAGAAATAATGCACAAGAATATTTGTTATGCTAGACTCCAAAAAGACCATGGTTTACAGATGGATTTACAGTTCAACTTGTTCAGAGTGTGTGATCTCTCTGCTTAGTAATCTATTAGAACTTAACTCCTATTTGTCTGTATTTATAAACATTCAAAGCATGCCTCATTCATAACCTCGAGTTCCTATCATTTTCCCTATTCTCCTTTCTTCATACACAAACTCAGGAAACTACTCCGTCCATACACAGATTCACATCCGTAGACATATAGAGACATACACAGATACAAACACAACCATTCATACAGATAGATATGGCAACTGCCTTATAAGATTTGCTTATACTCATACATTTATTTGAACAAAAAAGCCAGACTTTAATCCTTTATTGCGATGGGCTCTTTACTTTCCCACTTTCAGAATTAAAAGTTCCAAATGACTTGTTACTACAAAAATCTATTTAAATATTTTTCTGAATCTTGGTAGTTTTTAAAATTGTTTTTTGATTTAAAGTCAACAGTATGTGATAACTGCATTATAAAACTCTCCAAGAAGGCAAGGAATAACCTACTTTAAACAAAGAGCTAGCATAGAGTCCAAAACTAATACAAAAATAAAGCTATAAATGTTTTATGATTATGGCATCTATGCACGACATCCACGAGGACTTCTTAGGGTGACATCTGATTCTTCATTGTTTGGCAGACATAGAAATAGGGTTTGGCATGGTGGTACACTCCTTTAATCCCAGCATTCAGGAGGCAGACGCAGACAGATCTCTGTGAGTTCAAGGCCAACCTGGTCTACAAAGTGAGTTCCAGGATAGCCAGGGCTGTTACTCAGAGAAACCTTGTCTCGAAAAAAAACAAAAACAAAAATAAACAAACAAAACAAAAAAGACCTAGAAATGGAATTATTTTGTTACATTGTTATTTACCATTAAAAATATAACACTGACCATGTACCTACTACTACATTTCCATGTTTTTGACACCTCCCAAGTGATGTCACAGACAGCATATTCAACAATTCTCTAGGACAACAGTTGTCATATGTCACACACCGCCCCTGTAGCATCTTCACCTGTGTCTTTCTACAGATTCATTCTGATTGTGCCGCAAACCAGCAAGTGACATACCGCATCTCTGGAGTAGGAATTGACCAGCCACCTTATGGAATCTTCGTTATTAATCAGAAAACTGGCGAAATCAATATAACATCCATTGTTGATCGGGAAGTCACCCCCTTTTTCATTGTAAGTGTTTCAATATCGGTATGCAGGTGTAAATTATTCTTGGAAAAATCTTAGACCGTACCAGATTTGATTTCAAGAGTCCCAAAATCATGATTTCTGAGATCTTTCTTAATTCACAGGTACCATAATAGATGAAAAAAAATTAATACAGAAACGTTTCCCTCATATGTTAGCAAAAAAGCTAGTTAACATCAGCTCCATGACAAACTAGAGTATTTGTTTGGAAGGGCAAATCTTTAGCTTTTACTCAGTCTTAAGAAAGAAAAATCAGTGGAAATCAACGCTTCCTTTTAGCTCCACTGCCAAGTGATGACCTGGAGCTGCTTGCTGTTTGTTCCATATGAACATACTTCATCATAACTTGACACCGTTCAAGATCATCTGAGCTCTAAAGGAAATCTGAAAACTCACTCATCTTTAATCTTCTCTCTCTCTCTCTCTCTCTCTCTCTCTCTCTCTCTCTCTCTCCCTGTAGAAGCTGTCCCACAACTTTCATAGCCTCTCTTCTAAGGCTCCACCTCATTTCTCTTTAAGCAGTTCACCCTGAACCACGCCCCCTGTCCCAGTACCTCCCATTCACACACACAGCACTCTCTTTTCTGGCTCAGATACATTCCTCGCTGAGTCGAAAAACATGATCAGCTTTCTGCCTTCCTGGAGCTTTCCCCAGGACATGTCTGCCACCCTATTGTTCCTTGTCTCTGGAAGAGCATTATCCTATCACCGACTTTTCCCCTTTCATTCTCCTTAGCCATTTACTGTCTCCATTTCCACCTATCATCCTGGCTAATCAAAAACTTCTTAATCAAAAACTAAAAGAAAATAAGCTGGGCGGTGGTGATGTCTGCCTTTAGTCCCAGCACTTGGGATGCAGAAGCAGGGAGATCTCTCTGAGTTAGAGACCAGCCTAGTCTACAAAGGGTGTTCCAGGACAACCAGGACTACATAGAGAAACCCTGTCTCAAAATAATGATATAAAAACTATCTTTCCAATGACCTTGTAGTCTCTTCTATTAAAGTCCCATCAAAGGTCTGAGGATGTAATTCAGTGATCATCATTTGCTTATTGTGTGTAAAAGCCTAGGTTCAATCCCCAGCCCTGAAAAAAGATAATATTCCAAACTAAACCCAAATATCCTTCAGTCCTTGCTGTTTTCCTTCACACTGCTCATCTCCACCCCCAGAACTACTCTAATTCCTTAGCCCCCAAGTTCAAATCTGTACTCTTGACTTCTTCCCTCCACAGTGTCTCCCTGCAAATTCAGCAAATCAGCAAACCAGTCCACCTTAAGGCACAGTGTATTGTTACACAGAGCAGATGACCTCTGTGAAATAATACACTTTACACAGCTTCACAAGGGAAGCAGTAATAATGAAATAAACAGCTACATAACCATCCCAACACTTAAGAATGCCACATTGATTTTAAAGTGTTCCTCTGACTCTCTGACCACATTCTCCAGGGCCCCTCCTCTGGTACTTTTGATTGATTTTAAACATAGAATCTGCAGCATTTCCTTGGTCTAATGTACCAACTTACATTTTTAAGTAGCATTTTGTGCTCTGGTTTGCCTTTTCTTATTGGTTATATGTGTTGCACATGTCTATATTTTACTGGGAAATAATAATGTGGTGTCCCATAATCCTGTGTGGTACCAGAGCAATACCTCTATTCTGTAAGAACTTACAAATGCATACTTCACAACAGATCCTTTTCCTCCGTGTCTAGATCTACTGCAGAGCACTGAATGCACAAGGTCAAGATTTGGAGAACCCACTGGAGCTCAATGTCAAAATCATGGATATAAATGACAACCCTCCCGTGTTTTCCATGACTACATTCATAGGACAAATAGAAGAAAATTCTAATGCAAGTGAGTCACCTGTACTACTAAAGAAACTATGTGCTGATGACTAAGTTACTGTTGCTAGGCAACTGGGCTGAGCTGGGTCAAGGCAAACATCAACTGGGAGAGAAACTGTAGAAAGCATTCAGAACCAATGACTCAGTAATTCCAAAGCAAAAAGTGGGATTCACACTCATGTCTCATGGCCTAGCTCCTATGAGAGTCATGCAATAAATCCCAACAGGATCTGCACAGTAGTGACAAGCTTAGAGGGATGAGAATTTATTCCCTGCCTGAGTGTGTTGAAAAGAACCCCATTCACATGTGATGCAATCTTCTCTTCTTATCTGCTGGGTTTGGCTCCAGGAACCCTAAACATAAAGAGATCTAGGGAGCTCACATCCTTTTACAAATGAAGTCTTGTTTGCATATAACTCACATTCATCCGTCCATAGATTTTTAAATTATTTCTAGATGACCACAATGCCCAATGCAATGTAAATGTCATATAAATATTTATTATCGCATGTTTCTTAGATAACAATAACTAATGATATGAAGTGGCCTTTATAGACTCAGCCAAGTTCTTTGAATTTTTCCCACTCATTATGGGCTGAACTGTGGGCATGGAACCCACAGCTACAGAGGTCCCAATTCAGCAGCTCTTGGTTCACGTTCCTGGGTTTTTACATTGGAAGTGTGTTATAAATGTTATTGCATGTGGCTCACTGTGAATATTTGAAGCATATCTCTCAAATGGTGAGCTGGTGCCAAGTAGGTAGCACTAAAGACTCTATCCCCCTCTAGCATTCCTCTGTAAGGACTCTGACAATCTCAAAGTAGAGTCTCAGAGTAGCTACCCTGTGACTTCCTGAACCTACCAATTTAATTACCAAACACTCAGTCGCCTAAGTGGGACTAGATATCAGCCACTTGTACACCACTAAAGATTATTCGGGAGGTATAGATCTAAGAGGGAAAGATGAGAGGGGGCAAGAGAAAGAGAAGAGAAGGGATGAGATGCCCTGACACACTAGCAAATTGTTTCGGAAACAATTTGGAGAGTAGAGCAGAATTCCAGTAGATGAATGAATGTTTTCATGCCCACTAGTGTCATTCATCAAACTACTTATTAGATTAAGAAAGAAGATAAGGACAGGGCAGTGTATGTGATTAAACAAGCATGTCCCATAAGCTCCGAGTTACACAGGACCTACACAAGAGTCAATTCCAATGTAAACAACAACGCCACTTTTTAAATGCCCAAAATGGACAATAATATTCATTAAAAGTGCATTATTCAGTAGACAGTCAATATTCTCATTTGCTGTTGAATTCTCACATGAGTGTGGTGTTATTACAATTCTCATTTGTAGCTATGGGAAGTAAGGACAAGAGTACACAGGAAAAATAAGGTCATATAGCACAGTTGGGAAAACACTGAATTTTAATGATATTTTATTTCACCATAGGCATCTTGTTTAAAAGAAGTTGTATCAGAATAATAAACAGAGAGTCAAAATAAAAGACTGCCTTTCCCCTTCAGCAGTGTCTAGGTTCCTATTCAAATATGGTCTTTTTATCAGGACAAAGGTAAAGAAAGGAGTTAATATATTGGTATGCTGATGTTGTACAAAGCGAAGAAAGTTGAACACACACTGCTTGAAAACAGATAACATATTGGATTGTAATAATGTTCATTGTCTAATTGTGGCAATTGCCCTCCATTCCTAGACACGCTGGTCATGGTACTCAGTGCTACCGATGCAGATGAACCAAATAACTTGAACTCGATAATCGCTTTCAAGATTGTAAAACAGGAACCTTCAGATTCACCAATGTTCATCATCAACAGAAAGAATGGAGAAATCCGAACAATGAATAATTTTCTAGACCGAGAGGTAATTCTTCATCTTTAAAATGGTTTCATTCAAAAGGATATGGTTCTAAAAGTAAGGGTTCTTAGAGAGGAAAACTAAAAGGATGTGTTCAAATTTTGAATATTTTATATTTATTTATTTCCTTCTGGGGGTGTGGTCATATGCATGCTATGATATGCTTGTGAAGGTCAGAGGACTACTTCTGAGAGTTGGTTCTTTCCTTCCATCATATAGGCTGTCTCTCAAGTTGTCAGACTTTGTGGTAACTACATTTACCTGCTAAGTCATCTCACTAGCCCTATTTTTACATCAACACTTCAATTTAAATGTTTTTATGCACAGGATATTTTGATTATGTTCTTTTCTCTCCTCTAACTCCTCCTAGATTCCTCTCCTTCCTACCCATCCAATTTCATTCTCTCTCTCTCTCTCTCTCTCTCTCTCTCTCTAAAGAAAACAACCATCAAAACAAATTAACAAAAAATAATAAGATAAAATATTGAAATAAAAAGTTCACATACACACACAAAAATAGGAGTCTGCTTGGTGTTCACCAACTGCTCCTGGACATAGGCCCTGCCCTGGTGTGTAGTTGATATGTCTAGTGGCATTCCACTGGAGAAAACTGTTTTCTTTTCCCAGCGGATATCAGTTGCAAGTAGCTTCTTGGTTAGGTTTGTGTCCACTTCACCTCGGTGCTGAAATTTTTGGGATTTTTGTAGCCCTCCACAATCACAGGGGATTCTGGGACCATGAAGAGATGTACTGAAGTTATACCCATAAATGGGAATTATTATGTTTGTGCACAAGTCTAAGGAAGGTTCCATAATTTTCACTAACTTCTAAAGTGGAGGCACCACTGAATAGAATCAAAAATAGAAACATCATCAGTGACTCCATTTCCCACCTCTTTGTTTGCCTTGGGTATTCAGTGGTTCTTTGCTCATACCGTTTATCTTTTACAAAGCATGTCTCTCTCCTCTTGAACATTCTGGCCTGTCTCATCCTTCAGAGACTTCTCCTCCCTCTGGACATACAATGAGTAAGAAATGAAGTCTTTAACAAAACTGTTGCTTCTTTGAGATTATGCTAGGGAAGCATCACTGGAAATGGACGTGACAAATTCCACACTGAGTGATGTGAGATCTGCAGATTTTCATCTCTGTTACCTTGTCTTCTATCATGGATTTATGTAAATGTTGAGCCAGTGTTTTAAAAGACCTCTGCCTAAGCCCGACTGTCTATGCCTAGTGTTCCATAGCCTGTAATGTGTCTTTTTCAGCAATATAGCCAGTATTCCCTTGTCGTGAGAGGCTCAGACCGTGATGGTGGAGCAGACGGCATGTCTGCAGAATGTGAGTGCAACATCAAAATCCTGGACGTCAATGACAACATCCCATACTTGGAGCAGTCATCTGTAAGCATTTGTTCTTGAGAATTAGATTTAATTGCATTTATTACATTCCAATTCTTATAGGAACCCATTCAGTTTCAGGTGTACTTGCTCCATTTGCTGTTTACAACACCAATGTAGACACACACTTTCTCTTAAATTACTTCCTACAGTAGGAAAAGTGGATTTGAACAATGAAGTATGCAATTATAAGCGAGGATGTTGTATCTGAATAGTTAACTGTAAACAAGCAGCGGACAGCCTGCTACAGGTTCTCTCCCCCACTTTGCTCTGATATTTTACCTCGTTTCAGTATGACATCACCATTCAAGAAAACGAACTGCACTCACAGCTAATGGAGATCAGAGTCATTGATCTGGATGAAGAGTTCTCAGACAACTGGAAGGCAGTCATTTTTTTCATCTCGGGAAATGAAGGAAATTGGTTTGAAATAGAAATGAATGAAAGAACAAATGTAGGAATTCTAAAGGTTGTCAAGGTATGGCATAATTATCCTAAGTAATTTGTTTTGCTGGTCTTTTTCAAAACATCAAAGTTACATTGGTATTAACATTTTATGAATGAGTCTATGAAATAATAAAAATTACGATGCTTTAAAATTATATAAAATACAAAAGTCTTTAATATGAATATATATGTTTATATTGCTTCAAGAAAATAAGTATTAAAAATTTGAAACTTTTTTTATCAATACAGTCCTCCAAAGATCACATGAGGGGAAAGCATTTCTAAATAAGAGGGCTTTAAACAACAAAGTATGATTAACCTTTAAAGTTAAGTTTTGTTTGTATTTATTTAAAGATTTATTTTTATCATTTTTAATTACATGTATGTGTGCCTGTATCTGTGTGGGGCATGTACACATGAGCGTAGTGCCCTCAGAAGCAAGAGGCATCACATCCTCTCAAGCTGAAGTTATGTGCGTTTGTGAGCAGCCCAGTGTTGGTCCTAGGAACTGAACCCTGGCCATCTGCAAGAGCAGTATGTGCTCTTAACCAGTCTGCCATCTCGCCAGCCCAAAGTCAATAATTAAACATTTTGTTTTGTTTTGTTTTTGTTTTTTGAGACAGGGTTTCTCTGTGTAGCAGCCCTGGCCACCCTGGAACTTGATTTGTAGACCAGGCTGTCCTCGAACTCACAGAGATTCACCTGCCTCTGCCTCCCAAGTGCCGAGATTAAAGGCGTGTGCCACCGCCACTCAATAATTAAACAATATTTTAAAAAGCAGATTTAGCATGAACTTTAAGAATCTGCCCATGCCAACACTGAGTCTTTAACATTATGCTTTAAGACTATTCATCATATAAATTAAAAGTTATTATTTTTCCAGGATGATTAAATTAAATCATTGTAATTTTCCAGCATGCTTTTATGGAATTAAACTGTGACAATTGTAGAATTATAGAACCTTCATCTTCCCATCTCACTGTGACTGTTGGCCAAGGCTTATTTTATTTCTCCTCTGAGTTAACTGTCCACCATATTTACATGCAGTGAAATGTCCTCTGAGATGTAAGGTGAAAACCTGACTCCTGAGGAGCTGATAGTAAAGTTTTTACCCTGTGGTACAAGGCTCTAGGACAAATGTCTTAAGTCTTCAATAATTCTTCATGATTGTATGTGATGGACACAATATGAACCATTCGTGGTACCATCAATCCCTCTTCATCTACTTCTTTCTTTCATCCTGCCTGCAGGAGCCCCTCCATTCCCTGGGGATTCTGCCTCTTAGTGTAGACCCAGGGTTCCCCTAGCTCTGTCACTCTGGTCTCTCTAGACTTACCCTTAGTCCTGCTGCAGCCTGCTGTTCAGAAAACCCTGTGAGGCAGATTTCCAATGGACTCAGTCTCTTCCTTCAGGAAGTGTGGGCTTATGCCTCCCATGTCCCTTAAAATTTCATTCACTGGGACTATTGCTTCCTTTGCTTAAAACCATTTGCAGATGTTTCTGGTCAGCTCTCCCAGCACCCCTTGCAAATTATGTTATGTCAAATCCATATTGTAGACAAAAAGATGGAGGCTCAGACAACATGCAACTTACCCTAAATTCATTGCTAGTAAATGGCACCAACACTTAAATCTAGGTTTCCTTATCTGTTAAGTTAATTATTTTTCTGAGGTATTATCTAGAACTGGATGCTAGGGAAATTAATTTCTAATCTATTTCCCTACAATTTTATATTACTCTAAAAATTATTCATCTTATTTGTTCTTAATACCTCTACCTAAAAACTAGGATAGTTCTCCCAAATATAATAGCATACATTAAACCCTTTATTATAATTATAGAGAAGTAATACGAGTATGGTGTGCATACATATGCATATATATTTATGTTATACACACATACATGCTATAATTGGTATTTTAGGTTGCAAATAAAAATAATTCTTTCCTATGTAATTTTAGATGAACAGAAGAGCTCATTGTATGAATATTTTTATTTAAACTGCTCATAGACATTAGAAAAATATATTTGGTACATGGAGAATACATCAGCTATTTGGCAAATTTTATGAATTGTGGGTTTGGATATCAACTTTCATAAGAAAACTTACTGCTTGATTATTTTATAGTATGAAATAATTTTTAGAACATATTGAAGAAAAAAGATTTATTCATATATATATACATTTATACACATATATATGTATCTATATATACATTCACATTCAAAAACTCACACTAAAGTGAATTTTTAAAAAGTTTTTCAGGGATAAAACTAATTTAATGATCTGTGATATATTTGACTTATATTTTGTTATAAAAAGAGCTACTTTCTCAGAAATGTGCTAACATAAATTGTCTCTGCACTGCAAATATATGAATTGGATCATATGTTGAATTTAAGTATTTAACTGCTTTGGTGAGAAATTAAGATTCATGTCCTATGCTTTCAATCTTTTCAAGAAAAGATCCAGAGCAACTCAATTTTTTCCCTTACTTATATTTGCATGTATATGCCTTGAACTAAATTCCCAACAGGTAAGACTAGACTAGGTAAATCATATGGATTTATGTTCAATTTTACAACTGAAACAAGAATGTAATAAATTACTTTATCTAGTCTTTAAGGATTTCTCTGTCCTCTGAAATGTTTTCTTACAGTAAAACTAATTCTTTCTGTGTTTTCTAGCCCCTAGATTATGAAGCCATGAAGAATCTGCAACTTAGTATTGGTGTTCGAAATGTAGCTGAATTCCATCAGTCAATTATTTCTCAATATAGACTCACAGCAACTATGATTACTGTGACTGTGTTAAATGTAATTGAGGGCTCAGTGTTCCGGCCAGGTTCAAAGACATTTGTAGTAAACAGTAAAATGGGAGCAAATTACAAAGTGGGAGACTTTGTAGCTACCGACCTGGACACTGGTCTACAGTCAACAAATGTTAGGTAAGAATGGCGTTTTCCAACTAAAATTATAATCTTAGGGGATCATGAGAAGGGAAGAAGCAATCTTAAGGAAGAGGGAAGGGAAGGTAATGGAGTGCATGTGACATGGAAGTAAGAACTATTGGAGGGGGGAAACCAGTGGAGGAGGGCAGGAGGTCTGAGGTGGGCAAAGGGAAGAAGGATGCATGAGAACAAAGTGTGTGACACATATGTATGAAAAGATACAATAAACCCATTATTTTGTATACTAACTAACCTTAAAAATAATGTCACAAACTCTCGTCTTAAAAGATAGCTTTAGTTTCTATTGTATTCTTTGAATACAGATATGTAATGGGAAATAACCCGGCTGACCTGCTGGCTGTTGGCTCAAGAACAGGCATAATAACTTTAAGAAACAGAGTTACTATGGAACAATATAAAATGCTTAATGGGAGATATGAAGGAACAATACTATCAATAGATGGTAAGAAATCAATTTAATTTTGTTAATTTGTCTATCTTGTTGACACACTAGTGGAAACCCATGAACTGTGGACTGATAGCTATGGAGCCCCCATAGGGCTAGAATAGGCCCTCTGGATATGGGAGACAGTTGTTTAGCATGAACTGTTTGGGGGTCCCCCAGGCGGGGGGATCGGGATTCATTCCTGGTGCATGGGTGGGCTTTTTGGAGCCCATTGAAGGGTGTGACACCTTGCACAGCCTTGGTGCAGGGGGGAAGGGCTTGGGCCTCCCTCAGCTGAGTATGCCAGGCTCTGCTGACTCCCCATGGGAGACCTTGATTTGGACAATGGGGGGAGGGGGGGGGGGTGGGGGGGGGAAGACTGGGGGGTTGGAAGAAGGAAGAGGGGGATCTGTAGTTGGTATTTAAAGTGAATAGAAAATTTCTTAGTAAAAAAATTGAAAAAAAAGAATCTTTGCAACAAACTTTCACTAGAGTATGTCCTAAAGTCTTCACTGCAGAGGTTTAAACCCCATATTTAAAAAGTTGGAGTACTATAAACACTGCCCACACAGAATCTGAATAGACCTGTCTTTATGGGCACAGCCCTAAATCCCAGTCTGTTAACTTAACATCCTAACATTTTCTTCACTTACAAAATAAATATATTTCTATTCTTTGCCCCCCCCCAATGAAATCAATTTTACTTCCAGGGGAGACCAAATATTCTCAGATAATTTAAAAATTACTATCCTATTGTAAAGAAATCCCCCTTTCAATAAAAGTTGTCATGTTGAGCACTGTATGCTCAAACTGCCAGTAGCAAGGAACTAAGACCGTGAAGAATGTAATGAGACTGGGTGGCTGTCACGTCCCCTCGTCTACTGATTATTGAATCTTATAGAAGCCATCACACTCATCTATACTCCAGTTTTCTGCAAAATGGGTCAATAACAATATATAATGATAATGATAAAAATAACAAAGCATGTAACAATAGAATGAACATCATTGAATGAATGAGGATAGCCTTTGAAGTCAGATAAGCAGACTTAGAACTATGCCTGTTGCACATCTCCAGAGATTTCATTTCTTTTATTCAGAAAGTATTATTGAGTCTTAACTAAATAAGTGCCTGCCTGTGTGCCAGGCTCTAGGGCTCTGTCCGTGAAAGTAAGGCTCATGGCTTTGCAATAGCACAAACCAAACTCAACTCATTTCCTTATTCCTATCTGATAATCCCACTTCCAATAATCTTTGGGAATGTGCTAAATATAGAAGGCTGTTGCAGAGATGCTAACACAGCATTGACTTCACCAGGTACTATTGAAAGCAATAACCACAGGTAAGTAACTGAGTAAGGAAACCATAGTCCATTTGCTACAAAATAGTGTACCCATCAGGAACTATGTTAATCAAATGTGTACTTAAGCGTGAAAGAGTGCATACAATTTAAAGAAATAAGAAACAACCCTCAAATCCCATTCAAGTAGGATGAACCATAAGATCATACCAGTGTACCATAGATAAGTAGCTTGAGCCCTATCCCTAAGGACAACTGATCACGAAGGAGTCTACAAAGTTATCCTTGTGTACTGGTGCTATGGGTTAGCTTCTGGTTGTAACTCACATCTGTCTGTGTTTTTGCATTATTCAACTTAGACGTAATATCAAACTTGCAACACTATAAACTATCCAGTAGACAGTATTGCTGGTAATAATGACTAGGTTAGTTATAATGCAATCATTGATTGGCTTAAAAACCGAGTAGAAGAACTAAGGAGACAGACTGATTGGTGAGAGTCTACAGAACCCCCACAAAAAGCTGAGCGTATTGGTGGACACTTGTAATTTCAATGACAATGGGGAGGTGACGCCTGAGACTGAGTCTTTTGCTGGCCAGTCAGTCCACCCTTTACTCTTGGAGTTTCAGGCTCCTGAGGATCCACAAGTGAGGTTGTCCCCCATCCACACACAATCACACATGCATGACAGTCACACAGACTGGGAAGCTACTGAGTTGATGCGAATAAAGACAGAAACAAGCTGAGGTGGGAAAGGAAAGGGGTTCTGGATTTCTGACTGTTCCTAGGCTGTGTACAGATGGCTATTTCCACTGTGGACCTTGTTACAGATAGTCTCCAAAGGACCTGCACCGGGACTGTTATCATCGATCTTAGTGGCTCTGACTGGGACACAGGCACAGAGCAAAACACAGAAGACGGCAGCAGTACAAGCAGTGAAGGCAGTACAGGAGGTGGCACAGGAGGAAATACTTTCACTGAGCCAACCACAGGATCATGGAACAATGGCGGCACTGACGGTGTTACCTACGATAGAGATGACGGTAACAATGAGCGTCAAAGAATCCCTGGAGACAACGTCCACTTTGGTCCTGCCGGGATCGGGCTGCTCATCATGGGGTTCTTAGTCCTAGGATGTAAGTACTTCAACACTTCTTTTGGCATGGGCCTCTCAAAAAA
>CABHPQ010163522.1:741-43747 GCA_902168405.1 Peromyscus aztecus | reverse complement strand
ATGGCGCATGGTTGCTGATGTCTTTGGTACATCCCTCCATTCATGTCAGTCCAACCATGAGCCAGGCTGCTCACATTAGCCTTGCACAGAACTCGCTCACCCTCGCTCATGGCCTCTGTAGAGGAATATAGCTGTGTCCTGCCCATTCTCTGTTTCTTCAGTTCCTTCCCCATTTCTCAAAGTCTGTGGGTTTTAGTTTTTTTTTCTGCAACCCTCTGGTGAATACATCTACTGTGCCCCGTGAGTGTGTGGCCTGGTCAGTGCAGAGGTAGAATTTGCCTTTCATATTCATTTCTGGATTCTATTCTTGCAATGCAAAGTTGCACTGACTGTTTCTTCTCCACGTTATGCTGTCAAGTCAGTCTGTTAGCTATATCCAAAGGACTCCAGATCCATCCCCACATTCGCTGATTCTAAAAGTTACTCCTTCATCTATTGACTGTATTGACTGCTTAATGTAGGTTCAACTCCAGGTTGGGAATTGACAATAGATATACTCTTCAAGGAATTTACAGTTTCCTGGCATGTCATACATGGAAACAGATTTGTCAGAAAGGGACATGATTAGACAGATATACATTTTAAAGATTCTGTGCTGGTAGCGTGTACAGTATCATTTGGGACGCGTTACACAAGTGTAACAAATATAGCAGCACCAACAATGAGCCACACAAAACAGAAAATGAAGCCATGTCTGAGGTATGGCCATAGGAACAAGAAAGAAAGGAATATTTTGATAGATTTGTTGTCTGGGTAAATGTCGCTCTCTTAGGCACTTTGAGCAATAAGCAGCCTGGAGCTTGTAAAGCTGTTATGTCAGAGAGAAGAAAGAGTTGAGACTCTGAGACCAGATGGGTACCAGTGATGTGCATTACAGGGCAAGGGGTAAGAGACTGAGTTGGGAGAATGAAGCATCCCTGTCCCATTCAGACTTTTGGAACCAATGGGGCATTCACATGGACATTTATATCAGCATTTACCTCTTAAGAAACTCAAGAGTGATTTCTGTTGTGGGTTCAGAGAAGAGGTCTTGGGGGTCATCCATCCTTTTGCATAAGACCAGTGAAACCTTAAAAAGGCTAGAGGCACTCATTGATGAGGACCGCAGCCCATGAAAGAAACATAGAGAAGGATAGCCTTGCAAGATGATTTTTGCCAAGTATGCCAGTTTGGGAGTTATTTTAAAACAAGTTAAAAGGAAAAAAGGTCAGCATGGAACCTACAGCCAAACCTATGTCCTTGAAGCACCATGTATTATGTAAGGGAAGTTGGGCCAGGTTGTGGAAAACATGCTTTTGAGTAAGTGGCCCCGACAGAAGTTGGGGCTCAGTTGTGATTCCTTTTGGATAAATTCTCTCTTTCTTTAGGACTCAAATTCTAGTGGATTCTTATTCATAGACTCTAGCGGGGGCTTGTGGCAATTTATTAGTTCAAATGGGGTAAAAAAAAATCTCCTGTGGTTTTCCTTTTGTTTTTAATGGAGAAGAATTCAAGCAGAAATGACTTTTTTTTTTCCCCCCGGGCGGCATTTAAAGAGAAGCTGTACCACTTCTTCACAAATTCAAGCTACCAAAAAAAAACAGCATCCACAGCAGCATTTAAAATTAAAAAAAATTGAACTCCAAGTTTTCATGAATTTCAATTATGAGTTATTTTAAAGCAGACACCAGGAATATTTATCTTAATGTCCCCAGCACTGAACCCAGAGCCTGGCATACAGATGTGCTCCATAAGCCCATATTTTCTTTCTTGTTGACAGTTATACAGCTCCATGTTTGGGCATTTCTGAGCTGTCTTGAACCTACTTACTTTATGACATTGATGCCACTGTATTGTGCCCATTTTTCTTCTTAATTTCCCTCTCTCCCTCCCTTTCCTTCCTTCCCTCCTTCCTTCCTTTCTTCCTTCCCTCCTTCCTTCCTTCCTTCTTCCTTCCTTCCCTCCTTCCTTCCTTTCTTCCTTCCCTCCTTCCTTCCTTTCTTCCTTCCCTCCTTCCTTCTTCCTTCCTTCCTTCCCTCCTTCCTTCTTCCTTCCTTCCTTCCTTCCTTCCTTCCTTCCTTCCTTCCTTCCTTCCTTCCTTCCTTTCTTTGTGTTTATCTGTACATGTTTGTGTACATGTCGAGGAACTGATACTTCTCAAACACTGTCCACCTTATTTTCATTTCATTTTATTTTTTTTTGAGATAGGGTCTCCTATCAGAAACTGCATCCTCCTGTTTCTACCTCCCCAGCACTATGTTCACAAACGTCTGCCACCATGCCTGACCTCTTTGACCTGATTTCTTGGAACTGAACTCAGGCTCCTCATACTGGAGCAGCAAGCACTTCACAGATTGAGCTGTGTCCCCAGCCTCAATCCTACTTCTTTTAACTACTGAAAGTTCAGTATCTTATTTTTACTCCAAATGTTCAAGTGCAATGGGAATTTATTTCCAGGCTGTTTATGTGTCACAGCATCTGAGAGCTGGCGAGTGAAATTGAGGCCAGCCTAAAGAAAGCCAGGTGGAGACGAAACCGCCAGAATGACCTGCTACTTCTCACGTCTTTGGGATCTGTTGCTTGTGCTTGTGTTCTGGTTTTCCTTCCTCTTCAAAATTTTCATGGTTAAAAAAAAAAAAAGTATAATAGAGCAGATGCATTCTGAACTTTTTTTTTTTTTCCTTAAATGTCAAGAACTTCACCATTCTGTGATTCCAGTCTTGTTAATGTCATCTCTGTTTCGCCTCATGGGTCCCTCTGTTGGTCAGAGGAGGTCATGGTGGATGCTCTCTCCACCATCTGGGAAACAGAGTTCACAGTAAGGAGGTCATGGCTTTTTCTTGATTTGCAGGTGAGAGCATCCCAGGTCACTGCTTTATCTTTCCTCTCTTTTGCAATCTGTGCATTTTTCCCTCCACCCTTCTATCCCATGTCCAGGTAATCTATCATACACTTCAAAAAATGTGACTCTGGGACCTTCATTGATTTTGATAAATTTCTCAACAAAATATAGATGTCTTGCTGCTCGTACTTTGGATATCTTTCCTATGACTATTGCTAGAGGACAGTGGGAATTTGGAGTCTGTGTACCAACCTCAGGTTTAGCTCTGTTCATGCAGGCTGGGACAGGACACAGTAGAAATAATGATGAACTTTGTTTCTTGTCCCCACATGCACAGAGTGTTTATTGTTTTCTTGCTAGTGAGACTGGGTTTCCTTATTCAGAAGGTTAAGTTTTTAACTATTAGAAAATAAGGAATAATGGAAACTTTCGTAGCAAGAAAAAAAGAAAGAGCCTGCATTTACGCCTCTTTATCTACACTCTGTGTAGAGTGCATTTGAAAATCGTACTTCTCTTAGATTTAACAGTTCTTAGTTATTGGAATCTTATTTCAGCTAGTAAATTTTGAAAATATTCTATTCCTGCCAGGGTAGGATGGAATTTGCATTTTAAAGAAAAATATGTATCATTTTGGCTTTTTCTTTCTTATTTAAAATTGGAGTTTTCTTATGTGTATGTTTTTTTATTTATATAATTGGGTGATCAAATCATAAAAATAACCTATTACGTTGTTTCCTATTGTCATTTAACTTTCTCTTTATTTGTGCAGGGCATCAGCAGTCTCTTCAGTTCTTTGAAGGTGGTGCGCCTGCTCCGCCTGGGCCGCGTTGCTAGGAAACTGGACCACTATCTGGAGTATGGAGCCGCTGTCCTTGTGCTGCTGGTGTGTGTGTTTGGACTGGTTGCCCACTGGCTGGCTTGCATCTGGTACAGCATTGGCGACTATGAGGTCATTGATGAAGTCACCAACACCATTCAAATAGACAGCTGGCTCTACCAGTTGGCCTTGAGCATTGGGACTCCATATCGCTACAATACCAGTGCAGGGATCTGGGAAGGAGGACCCAGCAAGGACTCCCTGTACGTGTCCTCCCTCTACTTCACCATGACGAGCCTTACAACCATAGGATTTGGAAACATAGCTCCGACCACAGATGTGGAGAAGATGTTCTCAGTCGCCATGATGATGGTTGGCTGTAAGTTTCTTTTTTCTTTCTCTATTAAAAATGATTTTAGTGTTTGAAATTTTTTTTTTACCCCTGGCTTAACTCTGACTGGATTGAAATGATCTACTGTTTCTTAAGAAAGGTTTTAATTGAAGCCATTTGCAATTGGTTTACTTTTGATTCAGCCCTAGGAAATAAAAATGCAGGGAATGTATATCACTCTTTAGAATGCATTAGCACATGAAAAACGGTGTGAGGAGGATGGTAAAAATCTCAGACTGGGAAGTCTGCGATTTGATTTTATGCATGGTGTTGTACCTGGCAGCTCTTGAGAAGGAACTAGCTCTGGTATCTAGACAGGAGGTGTCTGGCACATTCTGTAGGTTTTGTTGGCAGTTGGATTTCTAAAAAAGCAGATGGGATATGATGTAAGACCATAAGTTAGAAAATATTTTAGTCAATAACTGAATTTCTGAATTAAAGTGGACTTCAGGATACAGTTTGATTTTTTTTTAAATAATGAAGACTAGTGAAAAGAAGTTCATAAATGTAGTTCCTTGACAAACACTGCAGTCAGTTGAGTTTGTGACAGAGAATGAAAGGACTGGAGAACTGAAGGTCTTTAGCAGTGACAAGGGTCCAACAATCAGTATGCACGCCTGACTACAGTGACTTGGTGATGTTCTTGAAAGTAGAATGTCCTTTCAAAGAACTAAAGACCATGTGCTCTGCCCCCACATTCTGACTGAATGGCATCAGAGTTCCAGACATGAAAGTGGTACAAACCTCAGATGCTGTTTTAAAGTGTCTCAAAGGACAGTTTTCAGGCATTTCCATCTTCAAGCTGACCTATATGACTCATTCAAGCCTAGTTCAGACACCTAGAGTAACTTCAAGATTGTTGTGCTGAAGATGAGGTCACTATTAACATATGTCATAACCCTTGAAGTCATTAGTATTGATGTTGGGTGTCAGCCTTCCTTTCCCCCCCCCCCAGGGCTCCAAATTATAGAGGTTTAGATATGGGCATTCACGAGAAAGATCTAGAGTTCAGGGTCATTGGTTGGCCTGAACAGTGAATAGATTGAGTCTAGGCTTTCATACTTTATTGTGGGGAAGCTATTAGAGCAGTGGTGTTAGCAGGTCTTTAGTTCTCCACTTTAACCATCATGTATAGAGCCTCAAAGACAAGAATACCCGGGTTCCTAGTGTGGATTACGGTTTCAGTGTGGGGCAGATCAGAATGCAAGTGTTACCTATTCTAGGGGCCTTCAGGGGGAGCATAGTCTACATACACAGAGATTTCTCATGCTTAATTAAACTGATACTCATATCAAAAAGATATTTGGGCAATAATGTGATAAAGAAAAAATTCTGTCAAATGCAGAATTCAACACTAAGTGGCTTTTAATGTTTATGAAATACATGTTGCTTGATTCTTATGCAGACCTAGAATTTGGTAACCTTTTAAAATTTTGAATAATGACTGTGTACTGCCTAGAGTTCTGTCCACTGTGAAGATTTCCCTTTGCTAGTGTCTTTCAGGGTTGGTGCAGAAAGGGGTTGTAATGCTGCAGCTGTCTGCTTCTGGGTGGTGCCTGCATAACGTGCAGAACCATCAGTAAACCAGGTCCTAGTCTTCTCTTCCTCAGTTAATCCACCATAGGGAACACCCAATGAGGTGATAGGTGCATGCTTGTCAGCAGACAGTATTGTAATGGGAGTGGAAACCATAGGCATTTGGCCAACTTCTTCATGTAACTTGCTTGTGCCTTCAGAACCTGCTCAGGCCCGATCACGTGTATGCCGCTTCCATTTGATAATAGAATGCTGCTGTGCATGTGTTACTTTAGGGACTGATGGGTCAGATAAAACCCAGCTCATGAAGGGCATCTTAGGTTTCATAGTAGCTTGGTGGCCCATTGTCAAACATTCCTTTGCCACTAAGGCACAATAGCAGGCCAAGAGCTGTCTCTCAAAGGGAGATTAGTTGTCTGCAGATGATGGTAAAGCCTTACTCCAAAGGCTCAAAACAGCATCCCTACTTGCCACTGACACCTCAAGCACCATTTTGGATCTACTGGATGATATGGTCCAACTGGTAGAGCAGCCTGCGCAGCAGCCTGGACCTGTTGAAGAACCTTCTGTTCCAGGCCCCACTCAAAACTAGAAGCCTTCTGAGCCATTCAGCATATGGGCCAGAGTAACACACCCAAGTGAGGAATACACTGTCTCCAGAAACCAAATGGGCCCACTAAATGTTGTGCTTCTCTCTTGGTGGTGGGAGGGGCCAGGTACAATAACTTGTCCTTCACCTTGGAAGGGATGTCTCTGGCCCCACATACTGGACTTCTATGTATTTCACTGAAGTAGAAGGCCCTTGAAATTTGATTGGATTTATTTCCCATTGTTTGATGTGTGTATGTGTTACCAGTGAGTTCAAAGTGGTTGCTACCTCCTGCTCACTTGGTCAGTCAGCGTAATGTTGTCAATGTAATGAACCAATGTGATAGTTTGTGGATTAAAAACAGATGATCAAAAGCTCTTCAAACTGAGTTATGACACAGGGCTGGAGAGTTATTATATCCCTGAGGTAAAACTGTAACGGTTTACTGTTGGCCTTGCCAACTAAAAACAAATTGCTTCTGGTGGCCCTTATGGACAGGTACTGAGAAAACAGCATTTGCTAGATCAACAGCTGCATACCATGTACCAGGAGATGGGCTAATCTGCTCAAATAAGGACACCAGATATGCAGCAGCTGCAATTGGAGTCACTACTTGACTGAGTTTTCAAAAGTCAACTGTCATTCTCCATGATCCACCTACTTTCTACACTGGCCAGATAGAAGAGTTAAAGGGAAATGTGGTGAGAACTACCATCCCTGCATCTTTCATGGTGGCACTATTTTCTGCAGTTCCTCTAGGAATGCAATACTGTTTTTGATTCACTTCACTCTTCTCCTCGGCAGAAACAACTCTACTCCATTTAGCCTTTCTAACCATAATATCCCTCACTCTACATGACAGGGAACCAAGGTGAGAATTCTGCCAACTTCTAAGTGTACCTACCCAATAATACACTCTGATGTGCAAGTACATTTGTGGATTATCAACTTGGACTCCTTTTGAAAGTTTCTAGTTTGAAGGCATTACAGATAAAGGTGTTTGTACATCTGTAGATAGCTTTTTGTATGGACATAAGTTCTTAAATCTCTGTAGTAAATGCCCAGGATTACAAATAAGTATTTATTGAGATTTTAAAGAACTCACCAAACTCTTTTTTTGGAATGGGTAGTCTAGAATAGCATTTTATAATACAATTAAAGAAAAATAAAAACTGTAGAAGTTGAAACACATTTTTATTTCCTTTGTTCCTCAAGTCCTAAGTCTGGGAAGCATCCTGGATTTCTAATTTTCTTATGTGTTATACCCACTTACAACAAAACTTTTTGACTTGACCTTCAAACTACATTTAATTACTTCTTTGTGCTTCCACAGCTTACCACCTAAGACCAAATCAATGTTGTTGATAGCTCAGACTGTTGAAGTAGTCTCCTATACTTTCCTTCTATTGCTATTCTTGCCCTAGAATCTCTGCCTAGTTCCCCCTTTAAAGTAAACATGAAGTACCATTCCTCAGCATAGATATCTCCAGTGCACACAAACAAAACCTATATTACTTTGTTTTCTCATACATGTAGAAATTTATTTTTTTGAGAATTTCATACAATGTATTTTTGATGATTTTCATGCATCCAATCCCTCCCAGATCCGATGGCTATTCTTGGTTGTTAACTTTACTACATCTGGAATTAACTAAAACCCAAGTGGCTGGGTACACCTGTGAGGGATTTTTATTAATTAAGTCATTTGATAAATAGATATAGATATACTGTAGAAGCTTCTACACACACACACACACACACACACACACACACACACACACACACACATATATATATATATATATATATATATATATAAAAAGAGGAGAGAGAATTACCCAGAACAGGACAACAATGACTTTGTTTGATACCACAGACTAACAAATAAAACGCCCCATGCCAGGAATGCATTACCATTTTAGGAGTTGTTGGCTAGTGAGGTCCCATAGATCCCTGAATAATATAAGCTATTGCCAATGCTATTGGTTATCCTTTGGAGCTGATAATAAGATCCTATTGTTGAAGACCCAATGTATTTGAGTCACAAGACACAGAGATATCAAGGTGGTACTGATATGGAAGTATCATCCCTACTGGCTAGCTTTCATAATGCTGGGAGGTGTTATCCATGTTATCAAAGGAGGAGAGTCATCATCAGTCTTACCCAGCTGTGAACCCTGGGAGCTAGGATAAAATCTGGCCTGGAAAGACATGCCCACTGGTGCAATGGCGGCATAAACATCCTGTGAGTTCTTACATTTGGATGGATTTAAGTTACATCTCACAAGAGAAAACCAATACCTGGTACCATTGTCAGGACAAGAACCTGTAGCTAGATAGGTCATAGGCCCTAGGGGAGAACCTCCTACTGTGATTATGCTAAATGGCCATCCTATTAAACTGACTCCTAATGACTTATTAGTATACTCACAGATTAATGCATCTCAGCCCCCATCAGAGAAGTTTCTATTTGCAGTAGATAGTCATTAATTACCCATTCCATCTTTATTGATGGACTATCAATATCCTACCTTACTCCCTATATTTTCTATTCTTTCTGCTGTTACCTGTTTTCTCCCAGTTCATGTTAGTTTTCTGGCTGTCTTTGAGCATATCAAACCAAATCTATTTCTCTCTAATTATAGCACTCACCTCCTGCCCTACAGTTGTGTGATATTATTGCAGGGGAGATGGGAACAAATAACTATCAGATGCTTAACTGATGATAGACCAAAGTATAGATACCACCAAAGTCTAACTTGTTGAACCAGTAAGTTTTATTGGGGTTACTTACAGGAATTGGATGAAGGATTACTTAACTGATCATACATGACTCAAAGATAGCTGTGCCACCAACAACCCACCCTAGCAAGGGTGACATGTCACAAAAGGTAGAAACCTGAAGCACACTGCACAGCTTGCAGGCAGCTTAGCAGGTTGAAGTGTACCCTTTCCAAGAAGCTTAATTTGTCTGAACTTCTTCCAGGTACCAGCTAGTCTTTCCTTCTAGAACATTTGGCTGGTCTCTGCTTATTTCAGTCAACTTGGCTGGTCTGAGGGTATTACTCAGAAGTCCTTGACACTTATATGTGCTTGTGGAGGAAAGAGACTAGTGAATCTAGTCAGTTTCAGGGACTTCTTGAAACTAGTGAGTTGTTTACTTCCTGAACTTAATGTGTTCCCACTCAGGATGGAATGTTTCATCTCCCTAAAACATCTGGGTTCTTAAGGGCCTTCCCTTGAGATGCAAGGTTGAATCCCTAAGGAAACCACTATACAACACCTACACCCTGAATTCATGCAGATCTCAACTGACCTGCATGAGGTCATGTTTTCAGAAATTCCCTTAAAGCTACCCTACTAGAAACTACCCCAGCAAACACCAGTCACCACATTCTCTGCCATTTACCCATGTTTTTTCAAATACTCAAGAACTGAAATCAAGTTTACCTTGTTTCACTTTCTTTTAAAATGTCAGCTTCTCATGAGCAGGGCCTTCTTCCACTTCTGTACCCTCAACACCTGAACAATTCCTGACCATTTCTTACTTGATCTTACTGAGCTGCGCAAATGAAAGAGGTTGAAGAGGACCCGGATAGTTATGAGGAGGCTGTCCTGTCTTTATGTGTGCCCCAGAGAGGGCTTTGATGAAAATTACAGACCAGGGAGATATGTACTCTGAGCCTTGACTCTGATTCTTCCATGAAGTTTGCCATCAGCTCATCTACATTTGTTTTTCTTTGGGGTTCCAGAAGCCCTAGTAGCTGTTTTGGCCCAGCCCAAGTCTCTCAGTTGGTGTGTTGGTTTAAGGTCTAAGAAGATAGCCAGTAGACGCATCACCAGTGTTTTCTCCCGTCACTCTCCCTCTGCATCTACTTCCACTGGAAATTTTCACGTAGTTTCAAAACTTCATTGACTCAGAGTTGATTCTATTTTATTCTTTATGTCATTTGTGGCTGATTATATCTGCAAGACCTAGATCTTTTCCCCTCTCCTCTGTAGTTCCTGTCTAGTTTTAAGCCTGGCCATCTTCTTCCTTGGGTTTCTGCTGTCTCATTTCAATGCATGAATAGACATTTTCTCCATATATTCTGCTACTTAGCACCCTTCTGCCAATTGGCTTTGCATTTCTGCTTAAGTCTCTGTGTGAGCTCAGCTTCTATAGCCAGACTATTCCAAGGAAATGCATTTTAATATCCTTCTTAGTTCTTCAGTCTTTGGTGATTTCATGGCGTATTTCCCTGCAAATAAACTGAGAAGTTTATAGAAATCTTTCAGACTCATGAAGTGTTTTACCTTGCACAGTTCCAGACCTTATTAGACACACATGTACAGAATACCAAACACGAATGTTGCAGCTGTTCGTAATTTTTAAAAAATTTTTACTATCAAGGAAAATAAGCAAAAACACACCATTGCTGGCCTCAGAATTGAGTATGTGCTGTTCATCATCATTGCTATGATTTTAAGGCTCCCTCTGTCTGTCTGTCTGTCTGTCTGTCTGTTTCTCTCTCTCTCTCTCTCTCTCTCTCTCTCTCTCTCTCTCTCTCTCTCTCTGTGTATGTCAAAGGAGAAAAGTGGAAAAAGAAGTTAGAAAACATATCTGTGTTGACTGTTTGACAAGCACCACTTTGGACCTTTATAACACAATAACTATGAAAAACATTTTATCAAAAAGTTGATGGACTGAGACAGTTGATTGACTTGATCTGTTTGGGAGGCATCCAGGCAGTTGGACCGGGTCCTGTGCTCAGTGCAAGAATTGGCTGTTTGAAACCTGGGGCTTAGCAGAGACGCTTGGCTCAGCCTGGGAGGAGGGGACTAGACCTGCCTGGACTGAGTCCACCAGGCTGATCTCAATCCTCGGGGGAGTCTTTGCCCTGGAGGAGATGGAAATGGGGGGTGGGCCGGGGGGAAGGGGGTGGGGCAGGAGGGGGGAGAACAGGGGAATCCATGGCTGATATGTAAAGTTGAATTATATTGTAAAATAAAATAAAATAAATTAAAAAAAAGTTGATGGACAAGGCAACTCCACATTAGGAACAGATTCCCCAAAGCCAGCAAAAGTATTAAAACAGGTCCTGCTTCCACTTCCAGGAGTCTCACAAGTAGAACAAGCCACATAGTCATCACACAAAATCAGAGGGCCTAGACTGGTCCTATGCAGGCTCCCTAGCCATCAGTCCTTAATACAAGGAGAGGAGCTTAGTTCTACCTCAACTTGATATGCCATGCTTTTTGTTGGCAAACCATGAGAGGCCTGCCCCTTTCTGAACAGATGTGGAGGAGGGGTGGATTGGGGAAGTGGGGGATAGGAATAGGGAGATGGGGGGGGAGGAGAAGCTGTGGTCAGGATATAAAATAAATGAAAAAAGTCAATTAATAAAAAAGAAAAGAAATAATCTTTTTTGAAAACAGATATTCTGAAGTTAAAAAAAATTTGGTAGAGATGCCAGTAATGCCAACTTCCTATCAGAAAAATAATCACTACTCATAAATGATGGCTTGTTTATTCTGGGGAAAGCCATTTGAAATTTTCATGCCATGCAACAAAATTCAGAGATTTTAGTGGTAGCTAATCTAGTTCCTCCATATCCTATGAGTCTTTTTTTTTTCTTTTGTGGTGTTTTCTTTCCTGACTCCCAGGCTCTTGCTACCTAATGCTAAGTTGCATATGGACTCTGTCAAAGAGTTTAATTTTATGACTCTTCTTGTGAGTGTCTGGGATGTCTTCAAAGAAAAGTTATGACCATGGTTGTTATATTTGACTTTTCCTTGGGAGAATGTAAACACGTCTTTTCATCTCATATAGGGCACTGATGACTGACTAAAGAAATGATTGCTCTCTTGTCTAGTTGGTGAACCAATGAGTTTATTTGAGTTACTTACAGGAGCATGGGTGACTCAAAGACAGCAGCTTCCTCACTAGAAGTCCCATCCTAGTATGGGTGGTGACGCAGGAAAGCTGTAGCTATGGAGCTACAACTGCAGAGTCTACAACTGCCCGACTTGCAGGCAGCTTCACTGAAGAGTCTCCTTTCTCCAGAAATTATTTACTGCCTTTATAACCTTTTGAAGTACCTAATGAATCCTGTAACTTTCTGAGCTTCTCAAGTCTGGTAAGTTTCAGGAACTTCCTAGACCTTGTAAGTTTCCTGAGCTTCCTGAATCTTACAGCCTCTGTCCTTTCTCTAGGAAGACTGTTTCAATTTAGAGGAAATAGTTATGGAACTTTGGCCTATTCTCAGTGTATCTCAGCTACTTACTATGTTCCCAGGACCCCAATATGTTTTTGTCATCTGCTACTGGGGAAATTTTCAAACTTAAAGTCCTTCAATTCTAGGCTTGCCCAATGTGGAAAATCCATTTGTTCAACCTGAATTGATTTCTTGGTTCTTCTTAACATATGCCTTCTATCATACTTTCATGACTGCAGATACGTCTCTTCCTAGTTTTGGCATGCTCTCTGTCTGGAGTGACCTCCATAGCTCTGGGAGTAGCTATCACCCTAACAACATAATCAGATCCTCTCCAGTACAGAATATGTCCATTTGTGAATGAGTCTGACAGTCTCTTGGCATTTGTGAAATTCACTATCAAAGGCTGTTAGCAAGAGAGCATCTTAGTAGTTCAATTCTGCAGCAGTTGTGGAGAACAGCAGATTTGTTTTTGTTAAATCAAGAAGTGGGTAATCTCTTTGCTAATTTGCTCAGTAAATACTTAATGATGCCTTCGTGAAATGGTTTCTAATCTACTTCATTTACATAATCTTGTTATTGAATCCTAATAATTTTCCATTTTCTAAAGATCAGCAGACTGTCTAATTTTGCAGCTATTCATAAAACACCTTAGCACACTGATAATTTGTTTTGATGGCTATAAAACAACAGGATATGAGTGTAGATTTTTTTCTAATGTGATTATCCTCTTGTCTTAATGTATTTTTATGAATCTTCTTCTAAAGATTCATCAAGAAAGCAATTTGCTTTATTACTAAATTATCATACAACTTGCATTTTAGTTGAATCTAACCATCACAAAGAACTCTATATTTGCTTCTTTATTACAATTTAATAAAGCAGAGGAATATGGATAAAAAGTAAGTTGTAGATAACTGTTGTTCATAAATAATTAGTAATTTTTTTCTCCAAGTACATATCTGCATATGTGTGTATTTTTTTTAATATTCTATTAAATGTATTAGTATGCATACAGACAACATGTATCAAAGGGCTACCTGGTTGGACTTTGAGCATTCATTTTTTTTAAGACATCATTTATTCTTTCTATTATTGTTTGTTTAGTTACTGGATAGAGGTAGCCTAACTCATATGGTAAGTGAACTCATTCAGCATCTCTGTATAATTCATACTAAGAATCAAACTGAGGTTATGTACTTTGTCCTGACACCTCCTTATTTGGAAAGAACATCAACAGAATATGGAAGACCTAGGGATTGAGAGAACATACATTAATTGGGTGCAAAGGTCTGACGGACCATCTTACCAAGTCTTTTAGTCTTTGTGGGTTTTAATTTTTCAGTGTTAAATGTAGGAAATGAATGAATTGTGTTTCCATCACTTTTTTTTAAATGCTGACACTTCATACATCCTAGTGTCCCTTCACATGGTTACACCACTGTCTGTGGGGTGGGGCAAAAGATTATGTGGGAAAGAGACAGTGTCGCAAAGAGTTTCACAGTTTACGCATATAATGGTGTTGCTCTGTGGCGAAGAGTATCTTCTATGCAGCAATTCTAGTAAAGCCATGAGAGGGAAGATTGTTGGGGAATGTTATGAAGGAAAGGAAATATGCTTTTGGAAAGGCAAGTGTTTTTCCATGTGGAATTGAGGCACTGGGAAGGCTGAAATGCAACTGGCTCTGGGCACAAAAGACATTTTCACACATACCCATGGAGACCTAAGAGGTTATCTGACCTAGATGGGTATACAGAAAGGCCTGAAAGTGAGTTGTCACTCTATTCCAGCATTAAGGACATTCTTCCACCAACCATCATGTAACACTTGAGTTTTCTCAGGTGGAACATAGACTGCTACGCTACCTGGTCTCCTGTGCCTGCTCTAGTGATGTAGATAGGAAATGGAGTGTGAGCATGCTCATTTTCACTTGGGTTTTCATGTTAGCCAGATGGGGAGAGCTTTAAGCCTAATGTTTATTTTGGAAACTGGGTCAGTTCTTTGTGTTTGCTCTACCCTTGCCTATAAGAAAGATTTTTGCTTTTATCTTCTCTTTTCTTTAATGAACCAAGCATCCCACGAGGCAACACATTTTGTGGAGCTCAAAGTTCATGGTTCTAGGTAGTCCTTTATGGTTAATGCTTTCAGATATATAGTCCAGTGGTTAAAAAAAGACCATGTGAGGTGCATTCTAGTCCCAACTCCTTATCAAAATAGAACTGTCCTTTGCAGGAATGTTCTTTCATATCCTGTTTCTTTTTATGCCAAGTCACATTTTCACAAGGCCACTCAGAATCTGTAAAGAGTTTTTCCAGAAAACAACAAGGAATGTTCTCAATGGTCTATTAAGTAGCCTGGGTGTGGTGCTGAGATCCGGAACTTGGGAACCAAATTGTGTATTAGTGAGAATTCTTTAGTCCATTGAGGACTGTAACAGTCATTATGGAGGCACTGGTATGTGGCGGCTACCAGAAACTTCTTTGCCTTTAGTAAGCTTGTTAACACAGCTGAGGCATTAGACAATAGAAGCACTGTGCCATCTCTCTCTCCTACTCCAACCCTAACTCCCTACCTATGTTAATACCCATCTCTTTCTCCACAGCCTGCTTAGATCTCTGTATAAAAAAAAATCAAAACTTCATAGGAAAGAATAAAGGCATTTAGCTTCCAACTGTAGTGTTTTGTTTGTCTCTTTTGTCATTGTTTATTTTGTTGAAAACATTGCCTTTTAGCGGATAGTTGTCTTCACTGAGCACGTGCTGAGTGAGCAAGTGGCTGATACAGTTCACCTAACTTCAGATGTGATGCCAAGTAGGGAAATAAGCAGATACTTTCCAAGGAGAGAGAGAGAGAGAGAGAGAGAGAGAGAGAGAGAGAGAGAGAGAGAGAGAGAGAGAGAGAGAGAGAATAAACAAATAGGAATGGGATAGCTTGGCCTTTTGGTGGGAACTCCGTGCATTTCATTTTGCTTGAATGGAAAGTAGATGTGTCTGGGGGGAAAGAAAGGAAACCAAGACACCAGAAAGCTTTTCATCACTTGAGGAGGGCTTTGATCTTTATCCTAAAAGGGTATGAGGTAAATAGAAGAATTTGGTTCTTCTATGTGGAAGATTGATTGGAGAAGATAATGGCTATTGGCGAAGAAACCAACTAGGAAGCTGTTGTGCCAACCTAGGAAGACATGCTGAGGTGCTAGATTTGTGGAGAGGGTCTAAATGTGGAGCTGGCAAATGATGTTTTTTAAAAGGGCCAGGTAGCAAGATGGTAAAATCTCTGTTGTGGCAGTTTATCTCTACTGCTGTACTGTTAGGATGGTCACAGACCACACACCAATGAATGAACATTGTGATGTTGCAGTCCAGCTTTGAACAGATGGCAGATCAGGTGGCTCAGGGTTGGTGAAAGGCTACAGACTTAGAAGTCGGACAGCCTAGGTTCAAGCTTTCCATCATCACTAAGAATTTATTCTGCTTCCTAAGTTGTGGGTCATGATCCTGTGACTGAATGTGAGGGTCATGGAAATTTGGCATCAGAGGTTTCTGAATGTGCAAAGATCAAACATTAATTAAAAATCAAATGGAGAAGGGGTCCAAGGTTGTGTTTGGCAGAGCTTGCTTATCTTGCGTTGTGTGATTTCACTGCAGCTGTGGTTCTGAACAACCAACATGCACACTTTGCACTGTGTATACTGCCAACCATGTAACACCTAACAGATGCTGCCTACGGTACTGGCTCAGATTCAAGACTATTGTGCTACAGGGTCAGTGTCTCTACTGTACATTCCAAGTTTGTTGCTATAGAAACATGCTTTAATTACAAAAAACCCCAGAATTTTACTATTTCTCGCCTTTATTTTTCAGTATGTATCAAATTGGTCTCTCTTTGGATTGTAATATATTAGAATATGTGACTTTGAAAATTATTATCTGAGTTACTGATGTGAGTTTCATAAAAAAAAACATTTAAGTGAATTTTGGCTGGGGATTAGGACAGAATTTCCATCAATTTCTGAAATGTCCCAAAGCATACTTCTCCCATACTATACAATATACTAATGAAAAATGGTGTCCATAGCACTGAATGCTATAATAATTAATATATCAATCTACTCTGAAAAAAGTTAGATGTTTTATGTCCCGGGGCTGTCTGCAGTGTGGTTGAGGGTTTCAGAGACCTGAGCCATGGAGAGATGGCTCTAGGAATCATTGTATATAGAAATGAATTGGGTGTCCAGACTGTAGGGACAGGAAGCTGACTGAGGATGGGTACTGGGAAAGGAGAGCCACAAAGAGGGTAGAGAAAGAACATATGTGTGGAAGTTTTCTTTGACGTTATAAAATAAAATCGAGTTGGAGTGAAATTTTTATGAAGTCTCAGTTTCTAAGTGTATGTATTTTACTCAGAAGAGAGCTCTGTTTTCTCATCACAGGATTATTTATTGATTTCCAGGGTGTTCGATCTTGACCTCTGAGGAGTTGTGCATTTCTCAGGACAGGCCGACCTGGGAGCCAATAGGGTGTTCTTTGAGAATAAAAACCTTATTTGATCCTGGTGCTAGCAGGAGTCTATCAACAGATGATTTTAGTTTTGCCTAAAATCTTTAATTTTTTTCACAGACTGTAAAAACTATGAATCCATAGATGAATATATTTAGGGCTACTTAAAATGAATGTCATACCCCAAGGGCTTTATTCTCTAGTTTAAGAATGGCTTTGGTTATTTAGGGAAGGGTTTTCTTTGGGGCACTTTCTAAGACAGCTTCTAAGTCACCACTCCTTGTTTTCCTAGTTAGCATTTACCTGAATTGTGCTGCCCAAATATTCTTGGGTGTATCCTCTACTAAAGGACTGTCACCTTACCAGGGCTATAATCTTAGAGAAAACCGTTGCTCCCTCTCCCAGCAGCTAACAATTGCTAACAGCTCCATAGCATGGAGGGATATTGTGTTCTCAACCCCTCACTCCCTGCTAGGATTTGGTCTGGCTTGGGTTTGCACAGATCTTGGACATGCTGTCACAACTGCTGTGAGTTATGTGAGTAACTGCCCTACTGTGTGCAGAACATAATTTTGTAGTCAACCACCACTCCAGGCTCTCACACTCTTCCCACCCACTCTTCTGCAATGATCTCTGAGCCTTGAGAGGGGTTTGGAGTATATATGGTCCCTCTAGGGCTGAGAGTTCTGCAGACTCTTATTCTTTGCATCCTGGCTAATTGTAGGCCACTGTGATAGTGGTGAGTGTGTGTGTGTGTGTATTCATATGTGTAAGTGTAGGCACTCCTGTGGCACATCATGCATGTAGAGGTCAGAGGACAGTCTCTGCTGTTGGTTCCCACCTTCTGCCTAGTTTGAGTCAGAATCTTACCCTTGAGTTTCGAAAGATTCTCCTGTCCTGTTGGGATTACTTACAGATATGTACAGTAGCATGGGACTCTTTGTGGGTTCTGAACTCACATCTCTATGCTGCTGAGGCAAGAGTACTTTACGTATTGAGGCTTCTCCACAGACCCTTCCTACCTGTCTGTGGTCATAGGGGCTGTTCTATACCCTACAGCTTATGTCCCAGCATTCTCCAGGAAGTAGCATAGACCTGTTTGCTTTTGGATTTCCCTCAACCAGTTTTGAGTTTCTACTGTTACCTCTCACACGTCCTTCTACCCTGTGAACTTGTATTTATGTTCTCTGCCTCCTTCTATGTTTTCTGGCAAAAAAGCCAAGGTTTTAGCAGTTCATAATATAATAAGAACAATAGAAAAGTTATTTTCTATCTTAAGGGCCTGGCACTTGAAAAAGAAATCTACACTTTCAAGATTATTATTTTGGCTATTGGCTTTAAAATGCCTAATTTGAAACTCAAAGCAGAGCTAGTTTCCCCATTCTTAGCAGTACTGATACTGATCACAGAAAAATGGCTGGCAGTTTCCACACCAATCCGGGAAAAACGGCTGTCAATTACTATGGAAGCAAAACAGAGTGGCAATTAGGGAGACCAAGGGATTAGAGGAATCAGAAAATACTCCCTTGTTTCTCATTCTTAATCACAACTGAGTCCTGACATAAATGAATTGGTTATACTGCTAACCATTATTTTAAGTTTTGCTCATTAGCAGTAGAAGAAAACTACTGGAGAATTTAAGTTGGTTGCAAATAACTATCTATACCATAAATGCAATTTAGATAGTGTTTCTAGCACCCCAGGTTGGCTATCAACCCACTGTATCCAGAATGGTCTTGATCCTCTTGCCTTCACTTCTGAGGTACGGGGCTCACAGGTACATGCTACCACAACTGGTTTAGATGGTGCTTCTTGTATGTCAGGCAGGTGCTCTATTAACACAGTTGGATTCCAAGCTCCGTGGATTTAATCATTAAATTTGGATATTCTCTTCTAGAGGGGGAAAATTAAGGTTAGGACTATTTCAATACTGACATTTAGAAGTACAAATATCCTCAGTTATTTTTTTTCTGGTTAAGCAAAGAAATATAAACATACATAAGTATTTTAAAGAAACGCTAATCAAGACAAGAGGGAGTTCATTTACCCAAGGAGAGATCTCAATGGCTTCTGATGCTTGAGCCTAACTTTCCTGTGATGATGAAAATTGAGTTGATCATTTCATCAGTGTAGAGCAGTTCAGAGAAAATAGGGTAAGTAATTGGATTTGGTTGATATGAAAAGGACTCAGCTCAGAGAAACAGGAAGAAACCGTGGACCCACAGATCGTGGAGGAGTGGGGAATCAAGATCTTTTGCAGTCCTATGATTTTCCTGACTCCTTTTTCTTTTAATCTTAATTATTGAAAATTCAGAATGTTCACATGCATGAAAAATTAATTTAAGGGAAAATACTAGGGCTGTAATAGTGGATCAAGGGGACATGAGAGGTTGATAGAAGGAATGAATATGATTAAAAAAAATTGCATATGTATATCTAAAAATATCACAATGAAACCCATTAGTTTGCATAATTAATATATGATACTGGAATTTGTTTTTAAATCAAAGTAACACATAATCATCTAAAGAGCAGGTGTGTAGTAGGATTTATTTTAAAGAACAGAAATCTCCGTTTCTACACATATTTCCCCATTTCCCAGAGTACTTTCAAGTTATTTTTGTTTTGGGGTGGTACTTATTATCTATGTGATTAGAGAAAATTTTGGTGTCAACACTGTCTGTTGGTGTCTGTCTTACATTTCCAATTTTCTACCTTTTTGATGTATTCTGTTTGTGATTTTGATCCAATCAGAATGTTGTTTTTATTATCACCACTATCTAAATATCTTCTACAACCAAGCCATGTGTTATACTCTGGTTATGTTCCTGAATAACACTGAGTTTTCTCTAGGCTGACAATTGTCATTAAATTCTTTTCTTTGTTTTCCATGCACTTCTTTTAATTCAGTCATTACATTCTCTTCCAGTAGGTAATTTTAATCTCAGTGCACTCATGATGGGTGGTTATAATTCTAGTCCTTGAGTACAGCTTCCTGGGATCCCTCTAACTTTATGTAACATGGACTCTTGTCTATAGGCTTGACACATAGCTTTAGCTCAGTATTGCCCTTATTATGATATCCAGGGTCTTTTTGCCTTCTCTTTGGTGGATTCCTTATTTCTTAGATCCAGTTTTTCTCTGGTATTACACTATGCCTTAATCTCATCTATTATATGGATTAATAATATAAGACAAAAATTATACTGTAGGTTGTGTTATTGGTCTAATTTTCAGGGTTATATCTGAGAATTAAGGAAAGGTATGGAATTTACCAGCATTACGGATGAAGCTGGATCAAAATATCTTCAGTTTCTTAAGCTTGGGATTTGATTTATTCTCTATGGGTTACAAGGCAGCAATAAAAGAATGGGAATAAAAACTACTCTCAGTAATATCAGATCAATTGAAGACAATTCTGGCTAAAATTCTTACCAGCCTTGAATTGACAGCATTCTGTATCTGTGAGTAACACAGCACAATGCTGTTTGGATCTGATTCAAAGTCATAGGTAATTTTAGAGTTTGGGTCTAGACAAGCACATTGTCAGATCTGAATACTGTATCAAAGCTGCGCATGTTGAGTGAGCCCATGTGTGTTTCTGATTTTAGTTAAAACCACTTGGATTCCTGTGAAGCTGTTTCTTGTGAAGATTGCTGTATCAGTATTACATTTAAAGTCTTTGGTTTGACTCTCACACACAATAGGTTTATAGAGTGTGAGTCTACCGGCTCAATGCAGATGAAAACCAAGTGTTTCTGCGTGGTGCCAGGAATTTTTCTGCTATCAGAACTTGGCCTATAGAAATTAAAGCAGAAAAAGGCTGACTAATCAAAGTCACCATGGCTAGTAAAAGAGAAGTAAAAAAACTTAAAACTTAAAAGAGAAGTAAAAAAGAGATAGTAAAAGAGAAGTTTTGAAAGTATCAGGGTTGTATGCTGTATCTCTGTTATAAACTGAATCCCCAGTGTCTGGAATAGCAAGGTGGAAAATGACACAGTAGGAATTGAAAATGGTGCTGATCCCAGGGCAAGCAGTGCTGCATGACTGTCTTATTCTGTGGGTGGTGACATCTTGAGGGTTCTGAGAAGAAAATAATATGATCTAATATGTTTTAACAGAGTCAGTCTGATCATTGCATTGATGGTAAGTTCTAGAGTGACAAAGTCAGGTGGGGAGACACAATTCAGGAACATTAATGAAGCAGTTGTAATGAGAGGTGACTGTAACACGAATTGCTAAATGGTCTTATTAATAAAAAATCCAGAGCCAGATATTGAGGTAAGAGCTAAAAGATCAGAGAAACAGAACAAGCCAGCTACATTCTTACCTCTATGAAATCCTCAGCCTCAAGAGAGAGACTTCCTGTTTACTCATGCCTTTTATACCTTTCTGTGCCCTGCCATCTCACTTCCTTCCTAGTGCTGGGATTAAAGGTGTGTGCCACCATGCCTGGCTCTGTTCCCAGTGTGGCCTTGAACTCACAGAGATCCGGATGGATCTCTGCCTCCCAAATGCTAGGATTAAAGGTATGTGCTACCACTGCCTGACCTCTATGTTTAATATAGTGGCTGGCTTTGTCCTCTTGATTCCTAGGCAAGCTTTATTGGGGTACACAATATATCACCACAGGTGACGATGGTGTGGACCAAGAAAGCAGCAAAGGCAGTGGCGAGAAGTGGTTAGACTCTAGTTATGTTTTAAATATAGAGCCAACAAGACTCACAGATCTCAATATTTGCTTGGTCTATAAACATCTAAGGAAGAGGAAGGATCTCACGAAAGCTAGAATTTTTGAAGGGATGGATGTATTGAAATTAGGGGCTAAGTTTTGACAAGTCATCTTAAGTGTGAGATGCTCATTAGGCATTTAACTACAGCTATCTAGTAGCCCCTTGAATGGATGAATCTACGTTTCAGGGAGAGACCCTGGCTTGTAACAGGTTTGGGAAAGGTGTAGTGATGACTTTATAGTCAAGGCCCTTGTGCCCTCCTCATGTTTGAGTGCGCATGGAAAAGAAGCAGAAGCTCCTAGCTCTGGTGAATTCCTACAACTAGCAGCTAGTAAGATGAGAACAAACAAGCAAATAGGACAAGAAGTAGGGGACATTCATGAGCCAGGAGATTATGCCTTAGTAGGCAGCACTATAGGGCAGTCAGGAAGGCGTTTGAAGTTGGGATGAGTGAACAGTTGAAGGAAGGTCTTTAAAAAATTTTTTTTTCAGTTTGTATACCAACCACAGATCCACTTCTCATCCCTCCTTCTGCTCCCTCCCCATCCCTGAGCCTTCCCCCCACCCCCTATCCCCTCCTCCAAAAGGGTAAGAGTCAGCAAAGCCTGGTACATTCAATTGAGGCAGGACCAAGCCCCTCTCCCCTGCATCAGGGCTGAGCAAGGCCTCCCACCATAGATAATGGGCTCCAGAAAGCCAGCTCATGCACCAGGGATAGATCCTGATGCACTGCCAGAGGCCCCTCCAACAGACCCAGCTACAAAACTGTTTGTCATATGCAGAGGGCCTAGTCTGGTCCCATGCAGGCTCCACAGCTGTCTGTCTAAAATTCGTGAGTTCCTAAGAGCTTGGTTCAGTTGTCTCTGTGGATTTCTTATCATGATCTTGACCCCCACTCCCTTGCTCATATAATCCCTCTTCCCTCTCTTTAACTGGACTCCTGGAGCTCAGCCTGGTGCTTGGCTGTGGATCTCTGCATCTGCTTCCACCAGTTACTGAATGAAGGCTCTATGATGACAGTTAGGGTAGTCACCGATCTGATTATTGGGGTAGGCCAGTTCAGGCACCCTCTCCTCTATTGCTAGTAGTCTAATCTGGGGTTGTCCTTGTGGATTCCTGGGAATTTTCCTAGCACCAGGTTTCTCCCTAACCCCATAATGTTTCCCTCTATCAAAATATCTCTTTCATTGCTCTCCCACTCTGTTCCTTTCCCCATTTCAACCATAATGTTCCCTCATGTTCTCATGCCCCATTCTCTCCCCTCTAGTGCCCCCCCATCCATAGTTTATTCATGGAGATCTCATCTATTTCCGCTTCCCAAGGTGATCCATGCATCCCTCTTAGGGTCCTCCTTGTTTCTTAGCTTCTCTGGAGCTGTGGGTTGTAGTCTGGTTATCCTTTGCTTTGCATCTAGTATCCACTTATGAGTGAGTACATACCATGTTTGTCTTTCTGAGTCTGGGTTACCTCATGCAGGATGATATTTTCTAGTTCCATTCATTTGCCTGCAAATTTCATGATGTTATTGTTTTTTTCACCTAAGTTATACTCCATTATGTATATGTACCACATTTTCTTTATCGATTCTTCAGTTGAGGGGCATCTAGGTTGTTTCTAGTTCTGGTTATTGTGAATAATGCTGCTGTGAACATAGTTAAGCAATCATCCTTGTGGTATGATTGAGCTTCCCTTGGGTATATGCCCAAGAGTGGTGGTATCAATGGGTCTTGAGGTTGATTGAGTCCTAATTTTCTGAGAAGTTGCCAAAGTGGCTGTACAAGTTTGCACTCCCACCAGCAGTGGAGGAGAGTTCCCCTAGCTCTACATCCTCTCCAAAATAAGCTGTCATCATTGTTTTTGACCTTAGCCATTCTGGCAGGTGTAAGATAGTATCTCAAGTCATTTTGATTTGCATTTCCCTGATGACTAAGGATGTTGAGCAATTCCTTAAATGTCTTTTGGCCATTTGGGATTCTTCTGTTGAGAATTCTCTATTTAGATCTGTAGTCTATTTTTAATTGGATTGTTTGGTATTTTGATGTCTAGTTTCTTGAGTTCTTTATATATTTTGGATATCAGCCCTCTGTCAGATGTGGGGTTGGTGAAGATCTTTTCCCATTCTGTAGGCTGTCATTTTGTCTTATTTACCATGTCCTTTGCCTTACAGAAGCTTCTCAATTTCAGGAGGTCCCATTTATTAATTGTTTTTTTCAGTGTCTGTGCTACTGGTGTTATACTTAGGAAGTGGTCTCCAGTGCCAATGCATTCAAGACTACTTCCTACTTTCTCTTCTCTCAGGTTCAGTGTAGCTGAATTTATGTTGAGGTCTTTGATCCACTTGGACTTGAGTTTTGTGCATGGTGATCTATTTGCAATGAAGGAAGGTCTTTTTATAGATCAAGCAGGACAAAATATATTGGAGTTGATATTTTTCAAGGAGTGGGGTGGCCACCAGTGACTTTGTGAAGATCTGGTGTAATCTTGGGGACAAAAGCTCTTGGTAACTTGCCAGTTACTTCGTTTGTAAAGTGGGGTAACACTTAATTCATCAAATTATTGTGCAAAGTAGATAAATTAATTCATATAAAATGGGCAGAACAGTGCCCGACAATTTATTTTTGCTTCTAGAAATAATTCTTCAAGTGCTCATTCACTGTCAGTAAAAATCTTGGTGAGGCCACTCAATTAGTTAGGAATCTTTCTACATTATTAAACATTCAATCAACACATACTCCAGGAGGCTGCATTAAACTTTTGGTCAGACTCTTACCAAAATATAAGGAAATCTAAACAATGTGATAAGTCTACTGACCAAGCAAATTTGAAATTACCCTACCACAGTTCCTTCTTTGAAACAGGGTCTTTTATTTTATTGTCCTGGAGATTGTCACTTAAACTAGACTTCCTGTCCAGTAAGGATCAGGATTCTTTATGTGTCTACCTACCTCAAATTGGGATTACAATTGCATACCCAAATGCCCAGCATATTTACATGAGTTTTTTAGACCTAACTCAGGTTCTCATGCTTAAGAGACAAATACTTTACCAACTGAACTCTCTCCCCAATCCCCTTCTTCACATTTTTAGCAACATTGTTTGTGTGTGTGCTTTAAAAAATAGTAGCCACCCTTAAGGGTGTGAGGTGGTGACTCATTGTGATTTTGTTTGTATTTCTCCAGTAATAAGAAATATTAAACATCCTTTCTCATGATGACTGGTTATTGTTCTTTAGAGAAACATTATTTTGCATAGTTTTGGACATGATTATTTGTTTTTCATTGTTGACTTTTTGTTTTCATCTTGGATTCATTTATCTCTTGTCAGGTTTCATCTTCTCAGCCATGCTAATTATATTTGCAATCTAGTCTCACCATTATTCTATGAGAAATGGCTGAAGGGAGACCAGGAGATGAGGGCTTGTGTGCTCTCTGTCATCCTTCATTATTGACCCTCGCCAAAGAAGCAGGTGCTAGGGAAGAACTTGTTTTTTTTTTATCAAAGCCCTCCTCATTCACACTGGAGACACGACCCCTTTACAAGAGTGATTCAGCTTAAATGAAGTCATGGGGTGAAGTTCTGACTTGATGGAGCTGTTGTCCTTGTAAGAGGAAGAGGGGGTGATGGATTTGGAACCCAGTGGTAGAGCATTTGATTAGTATAGTCAAGGTGGTAGGTGTAATGGCAAACACCATTAAGAAAACAAAACAACGAACTGGAAGAAACAACAAGGCCATCTCTATCTATCTGGTGCATATATGAGGGAAGGCAGCCATGACAAGCCAGGAAGAGGGCACACATTGAAACCTTAATTGCCACCATCCCAACCTTTGTCTTCCAGGCATAAGAACTGGCTTTGCAAAGCATCGGTGGCTTTGGAACTTTGTATTTCTTTATAACCTAGTTAACCACACACAGAGAACAGTTTTCCTTAGGCTTTGATTAATTGGAACCTCTTTAACTAAGAACCCCAGATCATGCCTCTTGCCAAAGACATCAGAAAGTTTTGGGGGATGCTTCAGAGCAACCATGAAGGGGCTCTCCCACTTCAGGAAGATCCACAGCGTAGAGGCATCTGCATCATTCCTGCTTCTTCACATCCTTCCCTTGCTTTCTTCTCACCCACTGGTTTCCTTCTGTTCCATCTACTTGCAATATTTTCTGCCTGAAACACTTTCAAATGTTGACTGTAAGTTATTGATCACTCCATAGCTTTGCCATTTTTAAATCCCGTGAATGTCTAATGGCAAAAAAAAAAAAAAAAAAATCGTATCTTCCTGGTTTGTGAATTGACCCAGGGGCCAGTATCTGCAAAGACTCTTCTCAATTGTTCCAGATCATAATTTATTAATATGACAATTTCTTTAATATTATATCAAAAAATACACAAGGATTTTGACTTACAGTGTTGAAACCCTTAGTTGGAAATCTGACTGCAGGTTACAAGGTAGTTTTTGAAAGCTATTGTGGCCACATGATGCAGCTTATGGATCTCATTTGTCAATCCAGGCAAAAAGGGGATGAGCACTTCAGTCAGGATGTGAGCCAGGTGCACATGACAGGGGCGGTAGGAAAGGGTTGGTTACTATTCTTTTCCTCTCTCTGTACCATGAGATGCAAAATGGTTGTGTATTTATACTTACACCCCTATGTAACTTTATACACACGACTATGTAAATATGTACTTTAGACTGACACAAATCTAATGTTGAAGAACATTCATGACGACTTTCAACAAGAAAAAATAAAACAGTGCTCTTTTGGAGAATTTTCAAAGAGCAGGAGGAAGCATTTAGACAGGAAGTTAAATATGCAAGCTATAGTCACACAAAAGAAAGACCATATGGTTTAATACCATACATTAGTTTGTTTTAAACCTTTTGCGGTTTATTTTCAATTTGAAATGAGCGTGTGCCTTAATTAGTCTTGGAGTGGGCTAGGATAGCATATGCCTTAAACAGTCATTTACATAGTATTTTCCTTTTTTCTACTTATAGATTTAAATTCTGGTAAACCAACAAAATGTAGTTCACAGGCAACAGGCAACCAAATCGTTTTCACTAGCTTGCTAATTATTTTCATATTTCATTGAAGTATGGTTGAGAGATAGGACATGCATTTGAAGTATATCACTTGCTATTTTAACACACATTATGCATGTTGTGATATGCATTAATGGTTGGCATCAAAAAATCAAATTAGCATATCTATCATAGTTACCCTGTATGTGTGGGCGAGGAACAGAGAGAAAACTTCAAATCTACTTTCTTAGTGTATTCAAGTATAAAATCCATGATTATTAACTGTGTTCACTACACTGCATATTATGTCTCCAAAACATATTTTACTCTTGAAAGTTTGTATCTTTTGGTCGGTCTCCCTGTTTTCCCACACCCTTGCCTTCTGTGACCACACTTCTACTATTTCTATGAGTTTAACTGCATTGATTTCATGCACAAGTGACAGAGAATATGCATCATCTCTCTGAGCTTGGATTACTTCACTTAGTGTGGTATCCTCTAGGTTCTTCTCGGTTATTGCCAACAGCAGGGTCAAGGATGAATAACTTTCTAGATCCACCCCCTCACTTTCTTTATCCATGTGCTAGCTAGTTTTACATCAACTTGGCACAAGCTAGAGTCATTTAGGAAGAGGGAACCTCAAGAGAAATGCTCCACCAGATTGGCCTGTGGGCAAGACTACAGGGCGTTTTCTTGAGTGATGATTGATGGCGTTGGGAGGAATGACAGCTTACTGTCCATGGTGCCACACCTGTGTTGGTGGTCCTGGGTATTATACAAAAGCAGGCTGAGAAAGCCATCAGGAGCAAGCCAGCAATCAACAGTCCTCCATGGATTCTGCATCAGCTCCTGCCTTGAGCTCCTGGCCTGACTTCACTGGATGATGGACTGAATGCAAGCTGTAGGATGAAATAAACCCTTTCTTCCCCAAGTTAGTTTTGGTCATGGTGTTTATCTCAACAGAAATCCTGACTAAGACAATCTGTTCACCTTCAATGGGCACTTACGTTGCTTCATTCCTTGGCTAGTGCATATAAAACTACAATGAACATGGTAGTGAGGATTTCTCTTCAATATGTGAATTTCATTCTGAGATTGCTATGATTGCTGGATCATATGGTAGTTCTATTTTTAATTTCATGGCAGTGGTTTCCATAAATACATCAATTTACATTCCTACCAGCAGTATGTAAGGGTCCCCTTTCTCCATATTCTTACCAACATTTATGTTTCTATGTTTTTCTGACAGCCATCCTACTGGGTGGGAGGTGGCATCTCATTGTGATTTTGATTTGCATTTCTCTGGTGACTGGTGCTGATTTCACATCCTGTTCAGCCATTTGTTCGCTTTCTTTAAAGAAAGGTCTGCTCAAGGTTTTTGCCCACTTTAAATACTGAGTTGTTGACTTGCTCTTGAGTTGTGTGAGTTCCTCATTTTTTTTTTATATCAATCCTTCCTGGACAGTTATTTTGAAAACATTCTCCCATTCCATGGGTTGCCTTTTCGTTCACTAGCTGGTCGTCGTTTGTGCAGAAATGGTTTAGTCTGATGTCATTCTGCTTGCTATTATTATTTTTTTTATCTTTTTGCTTATAGTTTTAGTGTCAAGTAAGAAATCACAGCCAAGACCAATTTCAAGGCTCTTCTCCTGCTTCCCAACCATGGCTCTTTATAGTCTCAGTTATTATGTTTAAGTCTCTTTTGTTTCTTTGTTTTGAGACAGGGTCTTACACTGTAGCCCTGGATGGCTTGGAGCTCACTATGTAACCCAGGCTGGCCTTTAACTCATGTTAATCCCCCTGTCCTAAGTCTCCTGACTGTTAGGATTATGGGTGGGAGCTACTACATCTGGCTTAAGTCTTTAATCCATTTTGTGTTTGTTTTTGTGTGTGGTGTGAGATGAGATTCCCATTTCAAATTTTTATATGTGAACATTCATTTTTTCCCAGCATCATTTATTGAATATGTACACACACACACACACACACACACACACACATCCCTAGGGCTTTAACATATAACTTTCTCTCTGTCTCAAAGTGTATAGATATAACAATGTAGATGTAATTGTAACTATTTTGGTTTATGTGCATATGTGCAGGGCTTAAGGATTAAAAATAAAATCCCTTTCCTGAAAACTTGAGAAATATCAAAGGAAGACTGCCTTATAGTAGTTGAATAAAAATTAACGTTTAAATACATTTATATGAAAAATGATATACATTATCTATATTATTTACATAACTACATTCTGGAATAAACCAAATAGACCCCAGCTTTATAGCAGACATAATCACACAGTTCTGTATCATGGAGTTCTTATAAAATCAAATGAAAAAACACACTCTAAGCCTGCTTTAAATATTTAGATATAAAATATTGTTGGTATTCTCAGTGTTCCCTAAACCTAGGCCTGATCATCAGTTTACACAGAACGAACGGACATGTTTTACTCACTGTTTCTTGGTCTGTAAGTCTGGACCCATTTCTGCCCATTCTGAAATTGGATCACAACTAATCCACAAGACACTGAGAGACAGGTCAGGCTTGGCTCATTCTAGGCATTGAGAACAGCCAGTGAAGTGTGGAGAGAGAGAGCTGCTTCAGCTTGGATGGCTGGCTCATGGCTACTGTGGGGAAGTTGTCTACAGCCAGTGTCAGGAGGCCTTCCCTGTCACATGAAATCCTATTTTCATCAAGATTTTCCAGAACTGTGACAAGCTCACTGCAAACCCTCTCCATCACAGAAAATTTCTAGGTGAATGCCAAAGCAGCTTCCTCCTTGCCTTGGCTGGTCTCTGCCCTTGCTCATGATATTAAGGCGTTGAGTTTTCTACTCACATCACCATAAAATACAAACACTACTTCTCTGTATTTTAAAGGACAAGTTTAATTTTTCTTTCTAGGATTTATAATAGTTATAGGTCTTTAGCACATATTTTTTGCTTTGGGTTAATGAGCAGTTTTTTTGGTAGCAAGAGAGTGAAAAATGAACCCCTGTCGTCCCTGCAACCTCATTTAATTATGGAGCACTCTGAACCCCATTTGGCCGATTTTTTTTTTGTTTGTTTCTCACCTAATGTCAGCTCTCCCACTCTGCCACAGAATGCGTTTCACAGTTATAGAATAAGGATAAAAATAAAGTAAATGCTTGGGAGGCACCGTGAGATAGCTCAAGGTGGAAAGACACACAAAGGCACAAAGTCATTGGCAGGAACGGCTAATTAATTGTGCTGCGTTTTAGGGGTAGCATGGAGCAATTAATGCATTTAATTGCTTCAGTGAAACAGAAAGCTCTTTTGCAGGTTGCGTAACCTCTTTGTGTAATGAGAATGCTTTATAAATTTATAACTGACTGCGTGACCTCTGATTAGGGGAATCTGGCTATGCAGATCTCTCTGTATTTTTATTTTCCATTGTGTAAACCTAGACCTGAATTCTGGATTCTCATTTTGAGTTCTTAGGATTTAGGCAGGGAAAGGCAGGAAAGTGAAATTCTTTTCAAAAATTTAACCAATTTGGATGCTTCTTGGTATCTTAAATTTCATGATTTAATGAATCTTATTTAACACTTTCTAATTTTTATTCAATATGGACATAACACAAATCATTTTTATTTTAAGAAAAAATTTTTTTTGACCAAAGACAATATTGGATTTAGCAGTTTTGGAGTTACGCTTAAGAGTCATGGTCCAGAAATCTCACCCTGAAACCAGAGGAGAGATAAGGGATGTGACTAGGCAAATGTTACATTATATGGCAGCTTGGATAGTGAGCCCCATTGCATGCCTCACAGCACTCATGGAACATTGTATTTTCCATTTGTGAGAGGTTCTGTTTTTCTACCTTATAAAATTGCATCCAGAATAAGTTTTCCAGAGATTGGAAATGGAATCTCAGCTTTCTTCCCCGTGGTTGGTGACACACGGATGCCGGGATTTATCAGTATTCTGTCTCCTGTCTCTGCCACTTGCCTTCTCTCCTCATTCATCTTCACCACTGGAAGCCTCCCATTGCCTCACTATTTTTCCCAGTGGGAGTTAGTGTCTGAAAGCAGGGTTGAGCTCAGTTCTTTCCTCCCATCCATTTGGAGGAGTTAATTGGAGTCCTTCCTTGATGTGATTGATACTCTTGAGCATGGCATCAAAGGAAGATATTGGTTATGACTTCATGTAGGGATTCACTGATCTCTCAGGGTAATAAATAATACTTCGCTGAAGGTTGACGTCTTGGGGCTTTGGTTATGAAGTTCACCCTTTTATCTCCCTCACCAACTGCTCTTTCTACCTTGGAGTTGGAGGGACTGTACTCACAGTGCACCATTTCAGTAAAGCCCTTGACTCTGACACAGGGAAGTTGACTAGTTTTCTCATAGTAACCATAGGTAATACAAGACGGGAGTTGATGAGAACAGTCATTGACTCACTTCCAAGATGGGCAAGGGGGACTCTATACATCATCTCATTTTTATGGCAAGCAGCTAACTCTCTCTTCTACACTATCAGCTAAGAATCAGCTTTACAAACACTGACTCATTTTATCTTCAGACTAACCTTATGAGATCAGAGATGTTATTACTCAGGTTTTGCAGGAGGGAGAAAATAGCACAGAGAGACTTGGCTTATTGCAAGCACCCAGCTAGTAGACATGGAACCCACAGAGCAGTTTCTCTCCAATGTGGAGTGAGATGCTCAGTTTAACTGTCTCAGTAGGACTGACTTTTCTTTTGACTTCCCTTTTATCCTGGCACATCCCAGAATGTATTTCTAACTTTATAAAGCACAGAGGAAAAGACACACAACAATTATATATTATTAAAATAGCCTATCTGGTGAAGTAGGCATATCTGTTTTCTAATAAGGAGGAAATAACTTCATTGTTTTGGGATATAAAAATTATATGTGCTTGTAAGAAATATGCAACAATACATAAAAGACAAATGAAAAATCACCATCACTGGAAACCACTACATAGAAGCATTTGTATAATATGTTTCCTGGCATTTCTTAGTACATAAATGCATCTATACTTACTGTTATTTTTTTTTGGAAACACAATATACATGTTATTTTGTAATCTATTTTCATGGTTACAATGTGTTGGGAATATGTCTCTGTGACAGTGGGCATAAGTATATAACATATTTTTAGTACCTTAATAGAACTCTTCACTTCTGATTTGGTCAGCAAAGGAAGAATTGCTGAGTTGTGAGTTGATCTTCATGTTTTAAAATAGCAATTCAAGTCCCAACTCCTCAGGTTAAATATATGAGATGCTGGGAGAACCACATTATCTTCTCCCCCCGCAACTAAAAATCTTTTTATTTATTCATTTTTTATTGAAACATTTTTTTCATACAATATCTTCTGATAATGCCTCTCTCAACTCCTCCCAGATCCCCCCAACTCCTTAACCACCCCTCCTTGACCTTGCTTTCTTTCTCTCTCTGAAAAACATATGAACAGGCAAACAAAACATTGAGGGCCTTTGCTTGTACATTATAGTTTCCAGTGTGTGTGTGTGTGTGTGTGTGTGTGTGTGTGTGTGTGTGTGTGTGAATTTCTTGTGTTTTTTAATTTATTTTTTGAGAATTTTCTATACAAATATTACATTTAAATAATTTCCCTCTCCCTTCCAACTTCTCCCATGTCACCCTCCATGCCTCAAATTCATGGCATCTTACTCTTTAATATTATTGTTGCATACACACACTTACACACATACTTGCATTTATTAATACAACCTGTTGAATTTCTGTAGTGTTGCTTATATGTTTATGTATTTAGGGCTGGCTGCTTGGAAATGGATGACTATCTGGGGACTCATCCCAGGAGCAGACCAATTATCCCTCGCTCAGCAGTTATTAATTGTCTGTAGCTCTTTGTTTAGGGGTGGCACCCTGAGATATTTCCCTTACTTATGCTGTGATGTCAACTGGTGTTGGAATTGTTCAGGTCTTGATTTTTTATTTTTTAATATTGCTTTGAGACTCTACAAAAGTTTAAACACTATTGTATGGACATTTCTGTTCCCTTCAGTGTTAATGTTTTAAGAAATGTTAGAATAAGTGTGATTTTTCACAAATCTTTTGGTAAGTCCACAGATCCCAACATGAGGACAAAGTCTTAAAATGGGAATGTAGAAAATATTTTTGGTTATTTTTACTTGACTATATAATGACAAATTTAATTTCACATTTTACTGAAATATTTTGAATATTCCTTTTTCTGTCATACCTTGAAAACCCTTATATTTCTGTTTTAAAATATCATTGCCTTTGAAAAAATATATTTAATTTCTAATTCTTCAATAATTAATGGGGTTGAATGTAACTACTATGCTTATTGACCACGAGTAAGGTTTTTAGATTGTTAATTGTTATCCTCTATCCATTGCTTATGTGTCCTATTTACTTTTATTGACTATTATGTTCTTGTATATTAGGATTATAGAGTTTTTATTTATGATTGTTTTCCCAGGTAATAGTTATTTGGTTTGCTTTTGTAGTGTGCTTAATATTTGCCTCACAGTAATTTTGAAGTATTATGGGCTCAGACACATCTTTTCTTATACAATTTCTGTTTATATCATAAATCTGAGAGGAAGTGGTGGGACATGGGAGGAGCTGGAGGAGGATAAGGGAGGGGTGGAAATGATGTAAGTACTGTATTCACGCATGATATTCCAAAAAATTAGTATTGGAATAAATAAGTAAAAGATTATCTTTGGACAAAGAAAAGAAGATTTCTGTCTTTGAGATCAACTTTAAAAATGCCTTTAAAAAAATATTTATTTTATGTACATGAGTGTTCTATGTACATGCACACCTTTTTGCCAGAAGAGGGCATCAGATCCCACTACAGATGATTGTGAGCCACCATGTGGTTGCTGGGAATTGAACTCTGGACTTCTGGAAGTTAAGAGCCAGTGCTCTTAACTGATGAGTCAAATCTTCAGCTCCAACAATACCATCTTTATCCATCGTAGCAATGGCTTCTTTTTAAGGTGACACAGAGCCAGAGTAGGACATCATTGCTTATATATGTAACACTCAAAGTTTGTAAGAGCATTCACAAACACTTTACTATTTAGTTCAATAAATATTTTTACATTCCTACCAACATTCCTTGGATGAGGTCACCAGGAGGTTAGAATAAGTAACTCATCCTAAATCATGCATCTGGTGAGATTAGAATATCGGTTCAGGGATGCTGAGGCCATGCTCTTAGCTGTGCATAGGCACAGTGACCCTGCATGGTAGAAAAACAGAGAAAATAAAGGTAGGCAGTATCTCCTTATTGATAGAAAGATTAGGAGAGAATTCTTGACTGTTAATATGATCCTTCTTGCTGTAATCGGATTCCAGTTGAGTCTTTTGAAAGGAATTTCAGTGGAAAAGCAATTAGATGTTAAAAGAAAAGAGCTATCAGAATGTTCAGGTTTTTAAGAATAATGTGGGGTATGCTTTGGGTTTAAGAATTAAGAGGATGATGTCCAAGTAGTTAAATGAATTTGTGAAAATGGGTCAACGAAAGAGTACCTCATCCAAACGCCTGGTCCATTTTCAGGCAGGCATATTGAGCAAATTCTTTTCTCATCTCATTTCCAGTAAATAGTCAGAGCAAGTATTAAGCAGGATTTTATATGTACAATTAGAAAGGATTTTATGCTTAGTATTATACTGGATTTTGGTGCAGATAAATTTGTGGAACACTTCCAGTCTTCAAGCCAGACTCTCTTATTAGAATAAAGAGCTATAGAGATAGGTTTTAGGAGGTACCACATCAATAATGAATTATTAGTGTTTACATGGATACAGTGATGTTTTCAGAAAAGCACTGTGCTTGAGACAATGCAACAAAATAAAAAGTTGTTTAGCTTTTCATCCTCTGTCAAGGATAAATTTGAAGAGGGAGCAGTAAGCACGATTCCTGGCCTTACAAGAATATAAACAAAGCTCAATATCTTCAAGGGGAAAGGAGATTCTGTGCAGAACAAGGTAAAGCTTTATAATGGGAGAAAAGCATAGTTTACTTGGATGGAGAAAATGAAGCATCATTATTTTCTAATATGCCATCTGTTGGCATTCAGATGGGTTTTAAACAGTGGTGTAAGGTCTGGTTTTTTTTTTTTTTTTTTGGTTTTTCGAGACAAGGTTTCTCTGTGTAGCTTTGTGCCTTTCCTGGAACTCACTTGGTAGCCCAGGCTGGCCTCGAACTCACAGAGATCCGCCTGCCTCTGCCTCTCGAGTGCTGGGATTAAAGGCGTGCACCACCACCGCCCGGCAAAGCTCTGTTTTTTTTTTATATTAGTTTATATTCTTATTTTATTGGTGTGAACCTCAAACTCTAATTTCTAGCTTTTCTAGAAAATGACCCTCTTGACCTCCCACATAAATTGCATCTCGATCTTTCTGGACTCTTCTTGGCAATCCAGGGGACAATAACCTACTTGTGTAGACCACTTAGCCTCTGCAGTTTTCCCCTTCATCTGAATCCCTTCTTTTACCATCAAACTGAGGTGAAATCCTTTCTGGCACTGAGAGCTCTTATGCTGAGAATCTGTCTGCTGACTCCCAACTTTTATTTACCTGTGCCTCACTCAGATGTAGTGAACCTGTTGCCGAGTGGTGCTTCCCTCCTCTCAGACCAGGTCTTCTGATTGCTGGGACTGTTGGAGTCCTCAGATTCCATTAGTAGTGTTTGCCTGGAGGTTTAAACATAGCTCAGTGGGACAACAACCTTGGTTGTTTTAGTGCTCTGATGAAAAGGCTCTAAGAACCAGGGGCTTTCCCTGAAGTTAATTACTTCTCACATCAGGTTTGTTCTTCCTAATAAAACAATTCAGGGACCCCAATGAAATGTCGATCGTTTGATGAGGTATAAAAAATACATGGACAGATGGGAAGACTCAAGAAACACCCTGCCCCTTTAAGCTGTGTCCTTTAGTAATGTCCCTATACTTAAACAATTATTCCAGGCATAGTTGTAGTTAGGAACATGAACATCGACCACATCTGGCTTCAAGTTCTGAGTGAGTCATTTGCCATGCAGCTGACATTGGGGCAGTTGCTCATTCCTAGAGCAATTTTATCATTTATTATGTGGATGTCACATCAACATAATAACAATAGTTATAGCAACTGTTAAGTGAGGTAAGGTCTATGTTATGCTTTCCTAGTACTTGGCATCAATCAATATTCAATAATAGGTTCCTTCAGGTTCCACCCTTTTCCAATTGCACCCTGGGCTGGGGACCAAGCCTCTGGCATATGGTCTCCTGGGTAGCATTCAAGATTCAAACTGCAGCACCACTCTCAAGAACAGGAAGGAAGGGCCTCAGAAGAATCTGCAGTGTCATGTGGTGAGTTGGTGGAATTAATTTAAGACAGGGCGTGTGTGGTGGGAGCAAGATTTCAATTCATTGTAGAGAAAGTTTTGGTAAGACTCCCCATGAGTACTGGCCAGTCACAGAGACAGCCAGGAATACAGATTGTTATTTTTCCCGTATGGCTTGATTAGAGTGAGGGAGAGCTTTTGTTACCTGTGCTACATTGCTCTGATTCCAGAAATATTTGATGTCAATTATGAGCCAGGCATTATTTCAATCCTGGAGACAAAAAAAAAAAAAAAAAAAAGACTAAGACAATGAATCTTCTCACAAGGGTTGTAGAATCCAAAATTTAATAAAACTTGGCCCGAGAACTTATGTTTGAGACATCATTCTTCCTGTTAAAATGTCAAGGGATATACACATGAAATGTGAATATTCTCATTAGCATGGTATTAGCTCCTATGAGCTTCTATTAACACATTACCATAGATAAGGCCAAGTACAAGGCTCAGGGAGTTTATGGTGAAGGCCTGTTTTCTCATACGTTGCTTTCTGAGCACATTCACCTGGCACAAGGGTTAAACAAAAGCGTTCACCCTGCCTCTGTAAGGTTAACACATTCATAAGGCCTTTGCCCTAAAGGCTCTTCCTCCCCAAAGGCCCTGCCTTACAAAATGTCGTGCCTATTCCACTCCGCCTATCAAAAGTCCTCACCTATGATAAAGCCCTCTGTACTGGTTGGTTTTTGTCAGCTCAACACACAGTTAGACATATTTGGGAATGTGGAATCTTAATTGAGAAAAACGCCTCCATAAGATCTGCCTGTAGGTGAGTCTGTGGTGCATTTTCTTGATGTTGGTGGGACCATACCAGCGTGGGATGGCGAGACTCCTGGACAGGTGATCTTGAGTTGTCTAAGGGAGCAGGCTGAGCAAGCTATGAGGAGTAAGTGGTATTCCTCCGTCGCCTCTGCCTCAGTACTTGCTTCCAGGTAGCTGCCCTGACTCCCCTCTGTGATGGAGTGTGATCTGAGCGTTAATAGTAAGATGAAATAAACCTTTTCCTCCCCAAGTTGCTTTTGGTCATGGTGTTTTATCACAATGATAGGAACCCTAAATGAAGATACCCACTCTCCTAATAGTGACATGTTGAGGAATAGGATTTTGACTTTTGGGTTTTTATGGGACATAAACATTCATGAATATATCAAACACATTTATTGTATAAGATATCAAATGCCAACCCTATCCAAAAGTTATCTACTGGATTGAAAGGAACACTTGGATATTCCTACACACACCATTTCCACATTTAGAGATAGAGTACCTAATATAATGGCCAGGTACCTAAATATAATTTTAAAATGTTTCTGATTAAAAAAAATAGGAAATAGATCATAAAAACAAAGAAAGTAGCTTCATAATGATTCCAGTAAGCATTTATTTTCAATGTAATAATATCTTTATGCTCAAGTTGAAAAATTATATAAATGAAAATTGGAAAGAAATATAACACTAATTTCTAGACTGTCCCTATTCAAAGTATTATTCATTTCAGCTCAATATCTAGACTTGTATCAATCGGCTGGAATGAGAATATGAAATATTATTCTTCTAAAGGAGAATTAAGGAGTTGGGTATGTGTAGGCTCTTATTCTGGCACATATATTTTTCTTCTACTTGACTTATTTAATACAGGTAGTGCTGGAAAATTGACTCTTGGCTTGTGCTATTCTTCTTCTTCTTCTTCACATTCATACTTTAGTTTTTGAAAATTAAAATTGCTAACAATGGTAAATGACCTGTCTTTCTCCTTGAGTTCTCCTGTACTTGTTGATCAGCTATTTCTCCTCATTGGGAGAATGAAGGCATGCTTAGCAGTAATGTTCCTTTTGGGTCTGAAGGGTGAGGTACAAATGTGGGGGTCTATTACAGTTTGAATGCATACTGTTCCTCACAGGTTCATGCTTGTGAATATGTGATTCCCAGGTGATGGCAGTGCTTTGGGAAGTTGATTAACTTCGGGGACATGGCAACTTGCTGGCTGTGGAAGGCCACTAGGAACAGGACTTTGAGGGTTCCAACATGCCCCATTTCCAGTACTGCTGTTCTCCTGAGCATGCAGGATGTGAGGAATTTTTGACACACAGTCTTACTACCATGAACTCTTCCATGCCTTCCCTGTCAATATGCACTGAAACCCCAATCAAAGTAAAGCCATCTCTTAACGCTGTTGTGATCATGTATTTGAGGAAATGAGGAAAACTAACTAGCTGTACATTAGTATTGTGTGTAGATATTTCATTTCTACACTTCATGCTTGTGTTACTTTGGGCCATTTATTGACATTTCCAAGATTTTCATACCTTATTGTAGATGAAAGATTAATTTCTGCCTTGTTGTTATTTTTCTGAGAGCTGGTGGTATAGACTTTGGGCCTTTGGTGTCTATAGGAGATTTGTTCCAAGAACCCACTTAGATACTAAAATCTGCACATGGCCACCTCTTCTATAAAGGTTCAAAGTATTGTACTTGACCTATCAACGTGTCCTTAACAATCATGTGCAGATTACTTCTCATAAAAAGTTGTTGTATCGTACTGTTTACAGAATAATGATAAGAAAAGTCTATATATGTTTAACATAGACAGTTTTTCTTTGTAACATGTGGTGGTTGGTTGAATTGTCAGCACCCATAGGCATGGAGGGTCAACTCCAATTGCTCAACAACTATTTACTAAGCACATACTATGAGCCATCTGTTGTTCTGGGTTCTTGGAATACAACACTGAAGTTAACATAGATTCTAGATGTTATCAAATTTATGTCCTAAAATGTGGAGAAAAGCAATAGATGATAGATAAACAAATATGGGAATTTATAGTATATCAGTGGATAAAAACAATTAGCATGTGGAAAAATATGAGAAGAGCAGAACACAGAAATTGTAGAATTAAAGGGTCGGAGGGTCAGGTATGATTATGGGAAAGGTCATAATTGAGGATTGAAGGTGACCTGAGGTATTCTGTGAATAATCTGGTGGAAGCTCCTTCTAGAAAGAGTGAACACATGATGTCATATACTTTGGGACTGTGGGATTGTTTCTGCCAGGTTAATAGGTGAAGAAGAGCAAGATGAAAGGCAGGGTGGCTGATGAAGGGTAAGGGAGATATGAACATGTCAGTGTATGTATGACCAAAAATAGAGAATGGCCAGTTGCATTGTTAGAGCAAGAGAGGATGAATGAACTGAGGCAGGCATGAAACCGTTGTGCCATCCATGTCCTTGAGGTGTATATTAAGGAGACATATAGGATCAAGACACTGGCCACTAACTAATTAGCTTGTATCTTATTATTTAGTCCTTGCCAAGAAAAAATACTAGGGCTCACGCTGATCTGTTCTGTCATCATAGGAGCATAGTTTATTAAACTTGCTTTTATGTGCTCAACAACATATCCCTCTCCTGTTGATACTAGGCATGACATTTATATATCTTCAAGGAAACACATACATATATATTTATTATATTTATATATAACATGTTTATATGTTATATATATATATATGTTTTATATACATATAAAGTATATGCAAATCTGAGATGAGAGACATAAGGAGATTTCACTGGTTTCCAGTGGAAAATTTCAAGACAACTAATAGTTCTGGTCACATAGTATGAAGGCGCAGTACTCCCTGTTTACCTTTGTTATAAAGTTGTATATATCTTTATTTTCTGCATGTTTCTAACTGCCTCTGTGTTAGAATCCTGTTTCCCAAAATTGACTCAGTGGTTGGAGTTGTAAGCTGCTATCAAATCCTGTGACACTCAGCCTCTATTCCCTCATTGGATCCTTTTCAATTTACAGGGGTTTGGGCCTCCTGAAAATGTAAACACAAGTAAGACTACTCCAGACCGCAGCAGCCGACATTAGTGATGACTCACTGCGACTAACTCATTTGCAATGGTTCTGAACGATTTCTATTTTTGTAGAAGGAGTATGGTTAACATCTGAGAGCTCATTATATATCATTAGCAATCTTAGTTTTATAATAACCCTTGCTATAGCCTTCAATTTTAAGAAAATGCATTAGCGTGTTGTTCACCTACGACTGAGAATTCAACCCCTTTCCACTCTGATTATTTCCATTAGAATGTCTGTGGATGTGTTTCTTTATTGGCACTCTCGATCTTAAGGATGAAGTGGGAATTAATCATGTTTTTTTTTTAATTTGAGATTGTAATTTAATTCTCCATTCCCTTTCTTCCCTCCAAACTCTCCCATGCACCCCTTTCTACTCTCCTTAAAATTCATGGCTTCTTTTGTCATCAGTTATTATTGCATACATACATATATTTGTATATACATATATATTCCTGAATATAACCCATTAAGTCCATATAATGTTACTTCTATGTGTATGTTTTCAGGGTTGACTATTTGGAAGCAGACAACCAATTGGTGTGCTCTTTTCTGGGGAGCACCACCTCTCCTCATCCCAGCTCTACTCAGTTGCCTGAAGTTCTTGGTGCAGAGTTGAGGTCTCCTGGGTGTTCCCCCATGCAGTTGAGCTTATTTGTTGGTGTCCTTCTTGTTTGGCTCATGTTTTGGCAGTCAGTTTGGGGAGACCTTATGGTTGTGGCTTCTGATGTTACTAGGAGACACAATGTCATAGCAATGTCCCTGATCTTCTGACTCTTACGACCTTTCCACCCCCTCTTCCGTAATGTTCTCTGAGCCTTAGGTGTAAGAGTGTTTTGTAGACAGATCCATTGGGACTGGGATTGTTGATTTGATTGGTTGTGGTTTTCAAATATTTATTTTTTGAGAATTTTATACACACATTCAATGTGTCTTTGTAAGATCCTCCCTCCCTCTTCTCTAGCTCCTCCCATGTCCCCCACTACTATATCTCCCTCTAAATTCATGTCTTTTTCTGTAATTACAAATGTATGTGTTCTCATACAACTAAATGTGCACACATGCATGCACACATCATATACACACATGCATACACATGTGAGCATGCGTATGTGTTTGTTCATATATGCATCCACTCACATATGCACACAAGGAAAGAAATCAAAGAATTTTATAATCACATACCAAAATCCAACTTACCCTTTTATATTTTAGTTTCTCCAGAGTACTGTGATTATTCTAGGTCGTTATATACATTGAATTTCTAGAGTCCCTATCCATTGGATAAACCATTGCTATATTACCTAAAAACTGGACCAATTGATAACTCCTGGTTTCCAAATATGAACATATGGCCTGCTGTTCACTTATGTCACTATTGATTATTAGTGGATCATTTTACATCTAAGGCCGAGAGGATGTGCTCGATGTATTCTATGGCTTTATTTACATTGATAAATCCTTCCCCTCCACTTGTCTATATATTTTTACTCCTTAAGAAGAAAACATTAACTAAGTACTGATTTAGAAGCCACTTGCAGATATTATGAAAACATATATAGAGTTCTTAAGAGAAGAAAAACTCAGCAGTTTTTTGCTTTTGATGCTCATTTATATTCTTATATATATTATCTGCACACACACACACACACACACACACACACACACACACACACACCTCAAGAAGTAACATATATTATTATCAGGTAAGTAAAAGCAGAGCTGGAAGCCTGGATTCTGAATTTATTCTGTAAACATTCTAATAATTTATTCTGTAACACAATGGAGATAATATTTATTTGTAGTTGTTACTATAGTGATCTTGAATATTTCTTGTTTGATTTGTTCTGAGGTAGTTTGTGGCCATTTTCTTGTATTCTGCTTAAAATTTCCTTTCATTTGGTTATTGCTGGTAAGAATTTCTAACTCCAGTATGTTGATTTATACCCTGTCACCTGTGCTGAACTTAGTGCTAGTATTTTTCTAGTTCCACTTGGCTCCTATTAAGTGACAATCTTCTCAAATGATTCTGTTTGCCTCCATCCTAGACTGTGTTCTTTTTACATGATCTTATTGCATTTCTTGGAAATTTAGTAAAATAGGTCATAGTAGGTATGAAAATGGGCGTATTTTTCCTTTCTCAAATGTAAATGAAAGTTTCTAATTTCACAGCAAAGCATGGGATTTGTTGCTGCTTTAACAAAGTAGGTGATTTCTCCCTTTATAATTTGATAAGGTTTTAAAAGTAAAATTGTTTTAGTATCTATTACGAAGTTTATGTGCATGTATAACAGGCTATTACAGAGAACCAGATTAACATTATTTGTGTATACATGTTTTTTAATTTTCAGTCATACATTAATTGAAAAAGAGTAAGTGTCTGGAGGTTTAAATGTGATTGTAGGAATTAAGCTACATCAGTGATTAAAACATTCCATGATTCCAGTTTCTTGGAGCTTATAATATAATGACTGAAGACAAAAGAAGCAAATATAAATAAGGCAATAGTATATTTAAGTACAGTAGAAGTAGAAAGGATGGCACAGGTAGGGAATGGGGTGTGGTGGAGGAGTTGGTACTGTTAGTGGAGTGATGATTCATGCTTCTGAGCAGAGTCATGGCATAGCTTTTGTAGGCTCACTCTCAATTAATATACTGTATGGTTGGAAGGGGAATAAGGAGAACTTTGATGGTTAGATGTCTTCCATGTGTCAGCAGCTTGGTCTCCATGCCAGGATTATTGAAAGGTACTGAAACCTTTGGCAGATGTCTCTTAGTAGGAAGATCTGTAGGTTTGTGTGAAGGGGTTTGGGAATCCATTCCCAACTTCTTTCTCTCTGTTTCCTGGCCATGAGGTGAGCAGTTCCCTTTGCAATGTATTCCTCACTCTTCCATCAACAAACCCATCTGAGCCTTAAAGCAATGGGTGTGTCTAGTCTTGGACTAAAATCTCCAAAATAAATATTTTTTCTTTTTACTTTAATTGTTTCAGACATTTTATTATAATAATCTGAAGCTAAGACAGAATGGAGCTCATCATGCTTACCAAAAGGATGACAGAAACAGAGCCAATGGGTGGCGCTGGGGTTGCATTGGAGTGACATTGGGGTGGCACTGGGGTTGCACTGGGGTGGCACTGGGGTTGCATTGGAGT
>CABHPQ010163521.1:43628-60352 GCA_902168405.1 Peromyscus aztecus | reverse complement strand
TTGTATGAGGCATCTGTACTCAGCTTTCAGCAGGATATCACTGTTCCTATAGGCTTGGGTTATGCTTAATCATTTCACTGCCAAGTACTCAGGTTATTTAGAACTGCGAACAATTTTTTTCTATTCATTTTTTCAAATATTCAGTGTGCATTTATAAGTGGAAGAATTAAGGTAAGTATTTATAAGTGGAAAAAAATAAGGTCAAATTAAGAATTTTAGGGTAATATTTTTAAAGTTAAAGAAGCTATGCACTGTTAAATGAAATGGTTAGTCTTGTTATTCTGAAACCATCTGTCTGAGGTGGTGGCTGCTTTTTTATGCTCTTTGTTGTGGGTTTTGTTTTGTTTTGTTGTTTCTGTCATGGTTTTCCAGGTCATAATATTATTCATTCATATTACAATCCACCTGCACCATGGAACCCTGAGAAATAAATTGTAAATGCATAAAAGCATGTGTGAGGAATTGCCTCTAACTCCCAAATGGAAGGTCATTGCTTAGTATTTATGTGACCTCCTCTACTCCTTCTTCATGCTCCATTCAACACCAATGTGCAAGCCTTAAACTTGCTCCCTGAGCTTGCTGATAAATAGACCTGCTCCAAATGGTCGCACTCCAGCTGCTTGCCAAGATGACACACTTTATAATGTCTCAGAAGTGTCTCCCAAACTTGTGCATTGGCATGATATCCTTTTGATTAACAGTATTCTCCTTTTCTGGGCAGAAGAGTTAGCTTGCCTGATAGTATTGGAAGATGGGAATTATCACAGTGTAGAAAAGCTCACCAATGGGAGCTGCACTGCTGTGCCCATACCTTGTCTGACTGTTCACATAGCTCAGCCATTTGGACAACTCCCCCACAACAGTTCTGCAGTTTCTTACTACTTAAAATTTATATAATTAATGAGGACATGAAATGTCTATTAAAACCACTATCTATATGGATGCAGAAACATACTGTTCTCCTTCATACAGAACTGCTTCCTACTCTAATAGACATTTTTAATCCCCAAATGGAAGGAGATGTGAAGGTGATGATATTTACAGATACAGTTGTGTGTACAATTATCCCAGGGTAGGAGTAGGCTCGAGATTGGCAGTAGTTAGCTATTAAAATTTTCTACAACCAACTTATAAACAGGCTAAAATGTACATGTGCTTAATTTTTGGTTTGGTGTTTTTATTTTTTCCTGTCTAATCTTGGGTAGTAACAGAGGACTAAGCCACTGATGTAGGAAAGGTCTGTGGAATTTGAAAGTATTTGTAGAAAACTGGAATTTATGGAATAATTTTGATTGATGATGTTAAATAATTCGAAGAGAGATCTAGTTTACATACCAAAGAAGCCATAAACGAGTCAGGACAGGAGCAGCTCTGGTGGGACCATGAGTTTCCCAGGAAGTATGCATGCAAGGCAAGATGATAAGGACCCTCAAAACAAGTCAAAGGATGATCAATCAGAGTTAGATTTTCAGCACACTCTCTCCCATATATAGTGGATAATAGACGGGTCTGTGGTGGTACAGTAAGACAAGGTCACAAAATTCCAAGGATGTAAAATGTGTGCATTTAACTAAAGTATTGAGGTCTGATTGAAAAATTGAGGGAAATTTGGAAAGAACTGTTGTGCAATTTAGAGTGCTATAGAAATCAACACTAGAAATACAATATTATCCAGCGCAACTTTTCAGGAGCAGTGATTTTCACCCTTTTCTACCACAACTGATCTCTGGTTGTTGTTGTTGTTGTTATGAAATCTCCTTATCCCTGGACTCATTTCCTCTGATCACTCTTCTTTGGGCTCACTTCCCTAGTCCAGTCCCACCTCCCTGGGCTCCAGTCTTTCACTCCACTCCCAGCCCCTGGGCTCTGCTTTTTCATGCTCTAGTACCTGCCTGCACCATGATTCCTATGCTGCCTTTCCCCTGTTTACAGCAGGTGATGTCAGGACTTGAGTCTCCCTGTTCTTCTCATCACTTTCCACTTATGGGTAGTCCCTTCTTAAAAGAAGTATTGAACCATATCCCCAGTCATTTTGTTATGTATTTGAACCTTGGGTCAGCACTTCCCTTTTGGTCAAAATTGAAGCCATTCCCCTCCTCAGTCGAAGAGAGGGAAGAGGGATTCTATAAGCAAGGGGCATCAAGATCATGATGGGGAAACCTACAGAGACAACCAAACCAAACTAGTGGGAACTCATGAAATTTAGACAATAGCTGTGGAGCCCCCACAGGACTGGACTAGGCCCTCTGCATAAGTGAGACAGTTGTCTAGCTTGATCTGCTTAAGGGCCCCCTGGCTATGAAATCAGGATCTGTCTCTGCTAAATGGGTGGACATTTTGGAGCCGACTACCTATGGTGGTACACCTTGCACAGCCTTGATGCAGGGGGAGGGGCTTGGACCTGCGTCTACTAAATGTACTTCCCCATGGGAGGCCATACCTTCTTGTAGGAGGGAAGGTGGGGTGGTTTGGAAGGGGGAGGCTGGAGGGGCGGGAGGAGGGAAGAGGGGGATTTTTGACTGGTATGTAAAATGAATAAAAAAATTTCTTAATTAAAAAAAAAGCTGCAGGTTCCTACTGAAACATGTAGCCAAATCCTGTCTTTAAACTTATAGCCAGAGTACTCTATTTTTCTTTCCCACTATTCTTTCCTTGCACTTACCACCAAATCTCTTTAAAAGAGTTTTGTAAAATCTCTTTCCAGCTTACTTTTTATTGATCTTTCAACTCCTGCCTGCCATATGACATTAAGATTGCTATAAAAGTTCATGATCTCCTGTTGGCTGAAAGAAATGTTCTCTAATACTTCTTAACGCACCTGATATATGTGTGGAACCTGATGCTGTGAAATACACAAGCAGGAAAATCCTGGATTTTTATTACTCCCCCATCACTCTGATTTCCCTTTTCTTGGTTGTCTCATATCTGTCTTTGTCTCATTTCTTCCATTTTCTCTTAAACATTATAATCTCCTGTGGTTCTTTCCTTAAACCTCTTTTCATTGTGCACATATTTTCTGAGTCATTTCATGTTTTAAGATGCATTGTCTGCTACCACATCCCCATAAAGGTAAATGCTCATCTTCTCATCGTGTCTTCCACATTGTGAGTACCGTGAGTTTGCAGAGACAGAGAATCATATGGAGAGCCCTGACTTGTCACTTACTCTTACTCAAGAGTAAGATGACAAATAGAACTGGAGAACCAACATATAGACTGAGGGGAAAAAAATCATGTGGCGGCTTCTGCACACACATGGATGTTGCACTGTCCAAGGTGCTGAACTGCCTTTGGGACCTTGCGCATGAAGTTAGGTGCCTTGGAGGACAAGGGCTTCTCATGAGGGTACATGCTTGTGCCTCTCCTCAGACTGCTGGTGCTAAAGACAGATGTTACAGAAATGTGCTGTTATGTTCACCCAGGTATGTTCTCTCCTTCTGGTGAATGCATGGTCCCTTGAAAATAGATGTGTCTAACTATGACCAAAGTTGTAAGAGTCAGAGATGAGAACAGATGGGATCAGAATAGCTGACATGGGGCTGAGTCATATATAGAAGCATAAGCTTGATTTGATCAACTTAAATCTGAACCAGATCTCACAAGGCTCTGCTTGTGAATAGTGCCTGGGATCATTCTTTTGGGAGTGCCCAGTCTCACAACTAATGCAAGCTTCCACAAACTTTTGAATGTGCCAGAACAAGAGGTATACTAATCTTTCCAATAGGAGTATTCTTGTGCTTATAAACAATTACTGAAGTCAACTAGTTTCAGTGACATATTCTTAACCTGTATCCTTGAACAATACTCAATAAGAAGAAAATGGACATATTTCATTCAAAGTGCCCAGAACCTCAAAGATGACCCACAGTAAAGAAAGGAAAATCTTCCCATCAAAATGAATGTTTTAAAACACTGGATAGAATAAAGTCCTTCAAAAAAAAGCTTTTAAGAAAGCCATAGATTCAGAATAAACTGCCAGAGAAACTCCACAGCCTGAAGGGAATATTACATAGCCTGTCAGTCTTTGCTACACTGTTCCGTTTCTTGATTTTCAATTCTATTCCATCGATAAAAAGCTGCGTCAAGTGCTTTTATATGCTACTTTAAGTAGTGTATTTATTCTTACTACAGTTACTGGTAGTAAGTTACTAATTTGTAATTGGTTAGTAACCAATCTGTGCTGCTGAATTGTCCCTGTTCCTTTTCAGTTCTGTTTTGCTTTGTGTATTTGAGGGTCTCTATACTAGCTGTAAGTGTGTTGACTTTGAATATTTCACCCCACTGGCTTCCCCCTTCACTGTTGGACAGTTGTTGATTTTCTGGCATTCCTTTGTATATGTTGGACCATTTTTTTTTCTTTCAACCTTTGACTGTAATATGCCTGCTTGGATCTGTCTGTTTATGCCTCCTAGCAGCTTTTTGAGCTTTTTGAGCTTTTTGAGCGTGTGAGTTAACGTTTCTCACTGAATTGTGGAATTTACAGTCATTAGGTGTTTGACTTTTTCTCCCTTCTCTGTCAAGTCTGCCTTTCTGGACACTGACTGGTGCCCCACATCGTCCTGATGTTTTGTTCAATTTTCTCCAGTCTCTTTTATCTTCACCATTTAGGTTTTATGTCATGTAATAGTCTACCTTCAAGTCCATTGAGGTTGCTGCTGTTAGCTCAGGTCTACTATTGATACTTTCTGATAAAATTTTCGTTCCAATTGTTGTCCTTTTCTACCACAGAATTTCAGTTTGATGGTGAACTGGTAAAACTGTCATTTAGGACCTTGATGAAGAGACCAGTAGTGTTTGCATTTTGTTCCTCTATCTGATCCATATTTTCATATTTCTCTGATAGCTTGTAACTAGTTTAATTGAAAACTAGACATTTTAGATAACGTACTGCATCAGCCCTGGAAATTGAATGTCACTCTTACTGTTAGCATGGGGCTGCTGTCTGCTTGTTTGTTTGTTTTGTGGTTGTGGTCTCATGAGACAAGGTTTCACATACCCAGTGTGGGTCTCAAACTTCCTCCATAGCCAAGGACGACTTAAGCTCCTGATTCCCCTTCTGCCACTTCTCAAGTTCTGGGTGTGTCACCAGAACTCACTTTTCAATGGACAGAACTGGTTTTGTGATGTTCATTTTTCTGTAGTAAGCCCCTGCAGTCACTTTGTATAGAATGTGGTCTCCTTTACTGTCTTCCCCTCTACTGACACCCTCGTGGTTCATGTTCAACTGTGGTTCTAGTGCAGAGTCCTTGGACTGCTTCTCCCTTGACTGTCTGTTGAGCTTCTCTTTCCTGATGCAACTAAATATGAGGCTTTGGGTTTAGTTCTGGCCACAGGAAGGATCGTCACAGCTGTTTCTTTGTTGAGTCTCTCCATAACTTTCTCCCTAGTCTTGATGCCATTTCATTTATCCCAGTCTCGACTTAGAAAGTGCACAGATTATGTAGGTCTCCAGTGTACTCAGTATTCCCATTCATTTAACCTTTCCATGCTCTATTTGAAAAACAAAACAGTCCCCTCAGGAGAACTCTGGATCACTCTGTCTATTCACCCCTTTGTCCTTTTGGGCAACATATCTATCCCATGACTCTGGAGGCAGAAGGCAAGATATTGAGGTATTGAGAGTGAATCCTTCCTGTTCTCTAGGCAAATGCTTCTGCAGTTGTTATGGACCCTTTAGACAACTTGTAGGTAGCTTTTAATACTTTCATAAAAAGCAGATCTTACCAACGATGGTTGTCATGTTGGAATTAGGCCTTTAGAGCCCATCAACTCTCATTCCTAGGTAGATTCCCCATTGGAATCCTGTTTTAGAACTTCCTTGTCACTCTACAATGGTCCCTTATGTCATTTGCAAGCAAAGCCTTGCAATTTACTCTCAGCCATAGAAAGCCCTGATCTAACTTTTGATTCTGTGACTTTGCTTTTCCAGAAGTTTCACAAAGATGGAGGCATCTGCCTCTGGCTTTTCTTCTTACTACTGCTTCTGTGTCCTTCAGTTTGGGCTGAAGTCACTCATTCCTTTCAAGCGCTGTATAGCATTCCATTGGTAGAATAAGCACATGTTTACCTACCTACCACCAGATGAATATTTGCATTATTCCTGTTTGGAAACTACTAAGTGAATAATATTTCTACAGAAATTTGCACACATGCCTTTATAAAGATAAACATTTCATGGAAGCATAACTTCTGGGCATACTCTGTGCATGTTTAACTTTTAATTAACCAACTAGCTGCTTTTTAAATGGCTGTGCTATGATGTATTCTCACCAATATTGGGTCACTGTTTCATGTCCTGGACAGATTTATTGTTATTTCTCTTTATTGTACACATTCTGGTGATTATGCAATGTCCTGTCTATTGTTTTTATAGGTTTAATTATTATTTTTAATTATGTATATGTACATGTGGATGGGTTGGTTGTGCACATGAATGAGGTGTCTGACAGAAGAGAGCATCAGATGCCCTAGGGCTAGAGTTACAAAGTTGTCAACCACTTTCAATGAGTATTAGGGACCAGAGCAGTATGTTCTTTTAGTGGTCAATTCATCTCTCTGGTCCCTGTTCTCTCATTTCCTAATTATGATAATGAAACAGTTTTTAATTGACTCCAAATAAAATCTTCTGTATTTTCAAAAGTCACATTGTAGTCTCTTGAGAATATTTGAAGATACTCAAGTTTGTCTCAGGGTGGAGTGAGGGAACTAGTTTAAATTATAAGTTACCAGCATTTTCTTAAGTGATATTACAAGGAATGTTGAAAAAAAGAACGTACATACTAAAATGCGATTATCACCTTAGAAATACTGATATGGTTTATGAGGGTTGCCTCATCTTTTTCGGCTCCTTTCTCACTGAATTGCTTGTTTTCTGTTGTGGAGCCTTTGCTGATATTAACTGTGCATGGATCTCATTCTTCTGTGTCAGCCTGCTTCTTCATTTTTAAGGACCTCACTCTGCAGCGACAGATGTTGTTGCTTCCTCAGCCGGCCCGTGTGTGTGGTGTCTGAGGCAAGGCATGAAGGTGAATGCACAACTGAAGCCTCCTTTCTAGGAAATTTGTCCAAAAATGGAGACAAGGAAATTGCCTTTTTCCTGCTGAAGTTTCTATTTGGGTGATTTTTATAGGCTCATAAAAATTTTAGAGCTTAAACAGACCTTCAGCACCATCTTGTTCATTTTATTTTAAAAGTATGACACATGGGTCTTAGCATTGTATTTTAGTAGATTTTTAAAAAGAAAGTCGTTGAGTCTAACTAATATTTTTGTGTTTTAAAAAAAGCTTATTCTTCAGAATAAATATAAGGTGAGTCTTTATCAATGAGTACGCTTGAATTCCTTTGTAGTAACTTAATGCTATTTCTTTTAATATGGCGTCAGTATTCTCAAGAATGTGAGGATTTCATTAGAGAGTATAAAACACAGAAGTCAATGTTTGAATGTAGACATCTGATCTTTAGTATATAGTTGAAATATCAGCATTTCTTCTTGGTAAACAATAAAATTCTTTATAGTGAAGTAAAATCTGTATTTGTTTAGGAATAAACAAACATAATATTGTAATAGTAGTGTCCAGAGAGTATAAGTATATGTAACCTTGAAGTCATAAAAAGACATCACAATTTGCATGGAAACTTGATTTACTGTTTGATGATGCTATTAAGTTTCTGTTTAAAAAACTAAATGTGGCAGACCATCCGCATTAGTTAGTCTTTTGTTGCTATAACAGAACACCCGAGTCAGGTCACCAGTGAAATAAATGTATTTAGCTCATAATTTTAGAAGTGCAAAGGCATGGTGCTGGTGTTGACTCAGATCTGGGGCAAACCCTCCCTTCATTCATCATCACAGAAGGCCATGGTAGAAGTGATTACTTAAATCACTAATGAGGACACCAGACAGCAGGGCAGGGGCAGGGTAAGGCTTCTGTAATAGTCCTCTCTCCAGAACTACCTGGAATCCCACTGCAAATGGCCAAAGTCATTGGAGGGCATGCCCCTTTTTACTGAGGTTCTCCTACTAAGTCCCATCTTTTGAGGACTTCATCATCTTTGAGCGTCAACTACCCTGGGATCATACTACCAGCACATGAGCATCTGAGATCACAGTCAACATTTGAACCATAGCACAACTTCATGGAATGTAGACAAGATGATTTTAGTGACACCAAGGAAGGAAAAGTTTTCTTAAGCATTTTATCCATTTAACAGGTAAAAATCCTAAAGGCAAAACCTTCCCCATCATAAATCCATTTAGTGACTAGAAGAAATGGTTATTTAGCAGAATGGAATCCTCAGAATAAATAGGAAGCAATATACATTTCTGGCTTCTTACTGGAAACTAGGCAAAGGTCATTGCTGCACAAGATACAGAGTAGAAGCCAGAACCCCTTCTTGGTAATTTGTGGATTTTATTCAATTAAGACAGTGATGTCCCATTTGAACTAATCAGTTTGGCAAGGCCATAGGTATCAGGTGCTGTCAAATAGAGGGGCTGAAAACTCTGCGGCGGGTCTGGTTGGTTGTGTGGTTTGAACATGGATGGTGCCAAAATTCACAAAGGAGCTGAACTGCCCTCGGAGGATAACTTTTGTCTGACTGTCATGTTTAAAAAATGGGTCCTCTTGGGAAAAGATTAGGATTAGATTCAATCCTTAGAACTGGATCTTAATAGCTTTAAATAAGAAAAAAAAAAAAAAAAAAAAAGAAGAAGCCACTGTGTGATACAGTCCTGGCAGCCCCTCAGCAGAACCCATGCAATGCTCCCTTGGGCATTTGCAACTCCAAAAGAGTATGCCAAAATTAACCTCTATTCTTTATAAAGCAGCCAGCTCAAGTGTTTCATTATAGTAACAACACCACCACAAAGGCCGCTACAGTGTTGTGCTAGCTGTCACCCTAAGAATCCGAAGGTGATCATTGTAGTGAGATTCAGTTAGTTTCTCGGTGTTCTCTGGTCCACCGTGATGTAGGTTATGGTCTCCCGTGGCTCACAAGGTATTAAAGGGGCATTTGCCACAGCATTGCTTGGAAAAGAAAGGTCAGGAACTCCTCCACCAGTGGGTGAGTGAAGTGTGGTCCATGCATTTTCCCAGACTAATAATCCTGTCACTGTACAGTGCCAGGGACAAAGATGTAGTCCCAGGTGACAACAGCAGGAAGCAGAATTAGAGAAGGTACACTGCACTTTTTAAGGACACCCAAGGAGCAAACCACACTGAGACTGAATTCAGGTGACCTTAATTTACTGCAGTTAGTTACTTCCAGGGAACGGTGGTGACTGAACGGAGACTGGAAGATACATTCAACGATAAGCAAAGCACACAAAAGCAGACATAAAAACATCTGCAGACCGAAGGGCAGATCTCAACAGAGGAAAATTATCTGAAATAATCTACTTGACCCATAAAAATAATGCACATTAACATTCAGTTCATTGTAACCAGCATTGTTCTCCCAACAATTGAATTACAGCAAATCATGCCGTAGCCTATTTGATTTGGAGACCAATGATATATTAAAGTAAAAAATATCAAGTTATGCTTGAGAGGTAAGTGATTCGAGCTTGCAAATTCACACCTTTTAATTTGATATGCTTGAAATGTCCAGGAATAGAGATAGAAGTGCTTCTGAATGAAAAGTGTTACCCTGATCAGTCATGTCACCAGCCAGGGGAATCTCACGGTGCATGCATGGGGAGCGGGCAGGGTGCTTTGGTGAAGGACTTGTGGAGAGCAGCTGTCATTCCCGGTAGCAGAAAGGTCTGATCCATCATTTACTTTTCTTTTTTGTTTTGGGGATTATTGATTGTTTTCTCTGTTCTCCCTTTCCTTAGCTGGATGGTGGAAACATAAAGTTCAGTGATTCAAAGAAAGACTTTATGTGGTTTACTCAAAAACATTGACATTTAACTTGTCAGATCATAGCTTTAGCATTCTCATGTGTCCTGATAAGTAGATGATTGGCAAATAGTTATGGATACAAGCACAGGGGAAAAACTCTGTGCTCTCCTACCCAACATGCCAGCTCCATCTAACTTCCTGTGATTTCCTGCAGCAAGGAATTGACTCCACGACATATTATTAGCCTATTCTAATTTTGGAGAGTTGCAATTGCTACAATGTTTCCTGCCAGCTCTTACCCCACGTGCCCTAGCAATGCAACAATAATTATCAAGGAAGTCCAGTTTGCATGTGGCAGTTTAATCCATGGAACGTTCATTCAAGATCAGCATCATGTTCTTATCCTTCAAAACTTTTGACTATACTTTCTTTATATAACCTTTCCCATCCTGGAGTTGCTATAATTTACGTAACATAATGTTATCAAAAGTTAAGGTGTCATGAAGAATAATCACCACAAACACCCTGAAATGTACAGTGTTATGACTCCTAGTGCAGTGTTTAGCTTCATTGACACTGTGAAAGAATAAGTCAGTTTATCATCTTTGAGAATCAATGTAGCCTGGTAGACTAGAGAGAGCATGGACAAGCCAAGGATGCTGCTGGTACATGGTGTCACATGTGATTTCCTTATGTGACCTTGAACAGGCTGCTTAAACAATCTGCATTCAACCTCCTCATCCTTTCATGTGAATTCTGTTCTTACTACCATCCAGTGCTCTGAGGATTGAGTTATGTGATACTTGTCAACTGCCAAGCACTTAAACTAAAACAGCACACACAATCAGTGAATATATTACCCATTATTCTGCAGCCTTAGATGCTTATTATGATTCGATCTCTTGATCTTTGGCCATAAAACTTTTTACACTGACATTAATATATTTTTATTCATCCTAATTAAGTTTCACCTCTCAACTTTTAGGATTCACTCATTTTTCCAACATAGATTTTTTTTTTTAGGATCATTCCTATTACACAAATGATAGCGAATGACCTCTATTCAGATCCCAAATTTGAGATCAAACATAGGTTATAGGAGAACTTCCCATCAATTGAAATAATCAGTACAGTGTCAAAATTGTTATTGGGTATATACCGGTATGAGCCATTACCCATAGTGTTTTCTTCTTTTTCTATGGGACTTCAACTGTAGGTTTTAAATAAAATGTTTAATTACATTTATCTAATGTGTGTGTGTGTGTGTGTGTGTGTGTGTGTGTGCGCGCGCGCAGAGATGGGAAGACAACTCATAGAAGTTGATTCTCTCCTTCTGTTGTGTGGGTTTTGTGATTGAACTCAGGTTGCCAGGTTTGATGGCATGCACCTTTCCCTGCTAAACTATTTAACTGGCCCTTAACTACAGATTCTATTAATTATTATTGGAGGAAACCTTAATGCAGACCCACATTTGGCTGACATTGTAGCATTATGTTCTGGAAGAGGCAGGTGTTAAACAACTGTTCAAAGCTTTGATGTAGAGCTGATTCCAGGTGGATAGTATCTGTTTTTTAAAGCTGAAGGAGAGCTGCTGGTGTCTCTTTTTGGATTAACCGCCATACTCTTTGCAGAGCTGTTGACATCTGGAGAGGTCTTGAAATGCGATTACAAATGATGAGAGTTAGAAGGGCATCCCAGGGCACTGTTACCTGCCTTCTTTCGTTGATGGCCAAGCACATTGTTTTTACCCAATTCCCCAGTTCTTCCCGCTTTCATAAATCTAGCAGAGATAGCAAGTCAGCCTTGAGGGATTTGCTCTTCATGACCCAATTTGGGAGCTTAGTGATCAGCAGTGATTTTTCAAGTGGTTTGCAGATACCTCTGCAAATTAACTCTGGTTCTATTCATCATATATCTGCTTCCTGACAGCTAAAAACAGACCAAATGGGTTCCAGGGTTAACAAAAGCAGTCAGAGCCCCGGAACACACCGAAAGAAAAACAAGAATTGTTGACACTCTTCCTAAGACTGAGAAAGGAGCCGCCAGTGCTAGCTCATGTTCTTCAAATGTGTGTGTTTGTAATCTCTACAAACTCTTCCCACGCCTTTATTTTTGAATTTCCATGACTTCAGTACTTTTTCATTTTTATTTTTATTTTTATTTTGAGCTGTACCAAAGAAACAAAAGAAAACAAAGCGTGGTTCCAGTGTACTTTGTGGGGTGGGATGTGTGGTTAAATCACTTGCTATACCTGAGATAATGTTCTTCCTTCCTCTGCCACTCCAAAGAAAGTACATTAATTACACAGTGGCTGCCACTAGAGACGAAGTCAGAGAGCCTACCAAAAAACGAAAACACATTCCAAGGCTCAACCACTTAACAACTTGTTGAGACTTAAATACCCTGACTCCACAATTTGTGCTAGCAGATGGAATATAATTTTGCAATTAGCAGTGTGTACCTTCCTAATATGATGGTGTTTCCTGTACTCTCAATGAATTATGCAAATCTTTTTACCTGTGAGTTTATGTTTTACCTCTCACCTCATTACTAAATATCATGCATGGTATGTATAGTGTTCACTCTGAAGACAATGCAATTAAAACCTTTAAATGAAGTAATCAGTAGGCCACAACAAGCAATCATCCCTGAATCTGCAGTCACACAGAGTAAGAAGCAAAAACTCCGCTGCAGGTTTCAGGGGAAGCAGACCGCTGATGGCAACAGGCAAGCGTAGACCTGAGTGGAGCTGGTGACTCTGTGCTCAACTTGCAGTGACAGCTTTGTGATCCTATGGATTCTGACAGTTTCCCTGGATTGCACCTGCACTGGGGCCTTGTGATTTATTTACTTTCTATTCTATCTGTGAGCAAACCAATCATATTCTTTATGGATTACCAGAGATGCTATATAATTGAGGTAGAAAGAATATGCTCATAATATTAATTCAAATTAATTTTTTTAAATAATCCACAAGTAATTCCATGGTAAACATTTAAACTGTCCAGTTTCTTAAAGGGCTTTATTGAGGTATAATCTCTGAACTGTAAAGCTAACCAATATTTTAAAAATGATTATTTTATAAAATTTAAATTTATTAATTTATTTATGTACTATGAATGTCTTACTTGTATGTATGTTTATGCACTTCATGCCTGCCTCGTGCCCACAGATGCCAGAAGAGGACATCAGATTCCCCAGAACTAGAGTTACAGAAGGTTATAACCTGTTATATGGGTTCTGGGAACTACGTCTTGGTCCTCTGGAAGAGCAACAAATGCTCTTAACCACTGAGCCATTTCTCCAGCTCTTAAAATAATTTTATTAAATTTTTATTTTTAAAACTATTTTCAATGATTTAATTTTTGAGATTATAAGACAATTACATCATTTCCCCCTTCCCTTTCCTTCCTTCATGCCTTCCCACATAACTCCTCCTGACTCTCTTTCAAACTCATGTATTCTTAAATATCTTATGAGCATGACTGACTGCCTCAACAGGAGCTGGACAAAGACAGCAACAGTAAAAATGCTGATGTAGACCTTTGAAAGCCTAAGAGGCCTCAGCCCTACATCAACAACCACAGGCAACTAAGGGATGCTGAAAGCAGGAGGAACAGTCTTCCCCAGAGAAGAACACACCCATTGGTTAAATTTGTTTGTTGACACTTTCATGCATATGCATAAGCTTACCTTCACTTTCCACTAGGTCCTATTTCCCTCCCATTCCTTTCCTGTGCCCTCCCCACAAGTTCTTTCTCACATCCATATCTTTTTATTGTCCTCTGAGACACACTGAGTATAACCACCGCCCCCTGTGTGATCATGGGTTTGCAGCTTTCTACTCCAGCCTGGTCAGCTTAGCTGTGGGTACACTACTGAGGACAACGTATGCCCCTCCTCCAGAATCCACCAGTTGCCGTACTTCACTATGAAGGGAAAGGGCCCATGGACCTCTCCTGGATCTGCTGTTGACTAACAACGAGGCCAGTTACAGGAGCAGCACTGCTAAACTGAGTAGTTTTAGCAGGACCATTCAGTGGACATTGAAAAGCTCGCTTATCAGTTAGGTCCACCACAGTGATGATGGGACCGTGTTTTGTCATTGTGGGTGTCCCCTTGTGCCCCTGGCAGGTCAGTGACCTCCCATCGCTCACTCGCCATTGCAGCCACTGACCTGTTTTCTGTCGCTTCGCCATGATTTATGTGTACAGATCCTGGGTGTTTAGTCTTTGGGATAATATTCTTCTTCTCTTCACTGCAACAACAAAAGGAAACAAGACAAACTGGTAGAATGAAGTTTTGATGGCAAAGTCACTTATTGATAAAGGCTAGAAGCTAGAAACAAGCAAACAAAGAGAGAATACTTATTCATAGTAGTTTTCTGTTACTGGTTAAAAGTTTTTACCTTCTATTATGCTCTAACAGTTCAGAGCTGTTATGTATGCTGTATCCTTTGTGAATATTGCTAGAGTGCATTTCAGTTTTCAAAACATATTTATTAGAGCTTTTAGATTGCTGTCTGTCTTGGCTCTGTTTCCTGGTGCTGTGATAAAATACCCTGGCAGAAACATCTTAAGGGAGAAAGGGCTTATTTGGCTCACAACCCCAAGTCCATCGTTATGAAGAAGAGGAAGCAAGTGCTTGTAGTAGTAAGTCATATCACATCAACCATCAACAGAGAGCAGTCAGGGCCTTTCCCAACCCAAAGTGAAAGCTCTTCTCCTTATTCCTTCCATAAAATAGTCCTGAATGTCTAAAGTCCACATGGTATTCAGCTTTGTCACAAGTGATGACCCCACTCCTGGCTCTACAATCTGTACTACAATCAGGGTTATCTAGAGGAACAGAATGAATGGAGTGGATATATATTACAAGATGATTTATTAAATTAACTTACACAATATGATCTAGGTGTGTTGGGAGTGGAGAAGCCCAATCAATATTTCACACAACCTTGGCAAGTCCTGTAACACTGAGTGGACTCTCTAGTCTTTTCTTTGATTTTGTGGTAGCATCATACCAAGTTGCCTGGTCTTGTTTTGAGCAACTCTGTAACCCAGGCAGGCCTTGAGATTGCAATCCTCCTGCCTCATCCTTAGGTTTAGTTGAGATTGCAGGCCTGCTCTACCGCACCCAGCCGATCACACTTTCTGCTCAGTTTGGGAGACAAAATAATGATGGTATTGTAAAATAATGATGGGATTTTAAAGCTGGTTGAGGGTAAGGAATAATTATTAATGTGTAAGTTTCAACTATTAATTTTTCTTAGCTGGGGAATAATCGTTTTTTATTTTTTGAAGGTTCTTATATAAAAACTCACAGAGACTTCTTTTTTCTTCTTCTTCTTTTTTTTTTTAAAGAAGCCAATTCTTGATAAAAGTACGTTTTCCTGAATGTCAAGGTTCCATTTCTTTCAAGTCTCCTTTTAATATTGTGTTTGAAATTACATGTGTATCAAAGTTTCATATGAGATTAAATCTGTTTGATAAAATACAACCTACACAGTTATTTTTGGCTGATCATTGTCAATGAATGCAGTAACGCCATTGTCACTAAATATTAAAGGAGTTATATGCAGTCTTACATAAATGAAAACACCAGGGTTATTCAGTGCACTGTCTCAGACAATCATAATTTGCAGCATGCCTCTTCCCTGTCATTAAGCCAATGAATGTGAGCTGTTTCTTTACAGCAAAGAAGGCGGCCCTAGTTCAAGAGATGTGCTTGCAATGAATATTAGTGACTTTATCTTTTAAACAGTGTTTACTTATTTTTATGAAAGAACAGGTCGTGAAGTTAAGGAGGAGTTGGAAGGGGAAGAGTGTGGGGCGGAAATGATGCAAACATAGTACCAATAGATGAAATTCTCAAAATGATTTTAAGTATTTATTTTTCTGTATGTGTGCACTTGTTTGTGTGTAAGGGTGCATACATGCCACAGTGGACTTGTGGAGGTCAGAAATCAAACCCAAGAGTCATTCTCCCTTCTACCTTGCTTGAGACAGAGTCTCACTTGTCAAAGTTGCCCTGCATGTGCCAGGCTTTCTGCCTCACAGCTTCTCGGGGAGTGTCTTAGTCTGCTGTAGAAGTTCTGGGACTAAAGACATGAGTCTGACGTTTACATGGTTCCAGAGTTCCACAGCAGGTTCTTCATCAGGTTTGACCCTCAAGTGCTTTTTACTTCCAATGATCTCCCTGAGTACAGCAGCTTTAACTCTAAAGCAGAGAGAACAATAGATCCGTCATGAGGAGCTAATGAGAATTTGCCTTAAAACCTGTCACATAATGTAACACACAGTACATAATAAATCCCACAAGTGTGAGTGTGTCTGCCCTTCAATTTCTACTTCTTTATCTGTCACAAGGAAATAAAAAAATCAAAACCAAATCCACGACTGGACACTTCTTTCCTGGTGTGTTTTTCTGTAAAGAGTATTCACCGTGGAGGTCTAAATAGTCTATGAAGTTGAAATGATCCCTGTTTAGGTCAAAATGTTTTTGTTTTTCTGAGATTGATGTTGTTGGAAGTGGGACTCTTTGTTTGTTGTTTGGTTCCTACATTGATGTCACTCTCTCCTGTCCAATCCAAAATAGATAGTAAATATACATACATACACACATACATACACACATACATACATACACACACACACACATACATACTATGAGGATGTTTAGTGATTAGTTTTGCATAAAGATAGGAATGGTTTCTGAGCCATATTCTTTAGGGACAAGTGTATCTTTAAGACTGTATCGTTTTCACAAGAAAATGTGTCAATTTGATCATTTTAGCTGCCCGGTCAGTCTAGTTGATTGTGTCTTTTAGCATGGCTGGTGTGTGTGTGTGTGTGTGTGTGTGTGTGTGTGTGTGTGTGTGTGT